>CM026086.1:0-220000 GCA_014839685.1 Anableps anableps | reverse complement strand
CTTGCTGACGAACATTACACAAAAGAAACTTCATTGACTCGGCTGGACTCTGACCTTCCCGAAAATGCAACGGATATTAAGGCAACAAAGATAAATGAAATGCCCCAGGAAATAATTGGAGATGTCATGGAAACACATATGAGTCAGAAAGTGGAGACCCGAAAGAAAAACATCAAGAAGAGATCTACAGAAAGGCAGAGAAAGTCTTCTGTTGTCCAAACAAAGGTGGATTTCCCACCGCATATAGTGAGAGCTCACCAGGCAGTCTACAGTTTCCTGAACCAAAATATCTCCAAATATGAAACTCTTCTGGGGCTTCTAGACCAGGCTACCCAGACACAACTGTCCCTCCAACCAATTATGTCTGCTTTGGGGTTGTACTTTGAGGAAATCAACCAGGCACTAGAGGAGATGGCTGAAGAGGGGGAGCTGATGCTTAAGGAACATGGGGACAGCATGACCATACCTTCTGAGATGTTGGGTCAAGCTGTAAGGTCAGATAAACCTAGCACTACCACAGTGGATGATATTAATCCATCACCAGATCTTTTACATCAACTGCTTCAGCATTCATCAGAAAAAATCAGGCAAGTTAAAAGCTCAGTAAAGACTCTGAATAATACTACACTTGAGGAAGCCATAGAGTATTTCTGTTCCCTCTCTAAAGTGTTTGCTGAGAAGCTCCGAGCTAAGCAGGCTGCAGAGCTTAGGTTGGCTCAAGTACTTGCAATGGTCGAGACAGCAGCCATTAGAAAGTCTAACCCAGAAGATTCTGCACTTCACAGTGAGGACAGTGGTATTGGTGGAGAGAGTGAGAGTTTGACAGGCTCTGAAAGGTACCAATGGCACCGTGGGAGTGCTGGATCTGGAAGTTGTGGGTCTGAAGTCAACATTCGGGGTATATTTCAAAATTATTCAAATTATTTAGCTGGCTTTGTTAGTAATATTGAAGATAATGAAGAGGAGGAAAGTAACCAGTGTGAGAGGAAGAGATCAAGCTCTTCTCCACCAGATCCTTGTCACGCTCTTCATTACATGCATGCAAACTCTGTGACAGATCAGAAGCCTACCTTTAAACACCTTTTTACTGCTGAACACTCCTCATCCAGAAGCTGTATAAATGTATTAACAGAGCTACAAAACAGTCAGAAAGAATTAGATCAAAAATTCAATATGATTTCTGAAATGCAAGGATTAAATGACTTTGTAAGGCCTCAGTACAATTTCTATCAAGCTGGACTTAGACGACATTCTTTGACTGGATCAGCTGGTGCACACAAAAGCCAAGAGAAAACAAATCAGCTACCAGGCTCATTATCTTCACCACCAAATAAACCATTAAAGCGCCACTCAGTCAGAAGGCTCATAAATACATTTAGCCAAGGGGTTGATGGGAGACCAGGACAGAGTCTTTCACATACTGCACCTCATATCATGAGGCCCAATAAAAGTTGTATTCTTCTAATGTCTAACATAGTTAATAAGACTGGAGAGGACATAGTCACTGGCAACAACAGTGGCAGCTCTCCAGATGGCAGGGATGAGCCAGATATGGATAATCTACCACCTCCACCCCTGGAAGTTCTAATGGACAATTCCTTTCAGCGCAATGAAGTTCAACAACAAAATGAAAAGCTACATGAAGATCCAGTTCTGAATCTCCCAGTAATACACCAGAGCACCGGGATTTCCCAGCAAAAGAAGATAGCTGTGCAGAATGTGGAAGTTCTGCCAAACAAAGCAAATGTAAAACTTGGATCAATGGCTGTGTCAACCACCCCTCCTATTAGGCATGATGGAGTTACTGAGGTGAAACATCAAAAGCTGCAACTGGAAATGGAGTTGTCTGAAGAAACTGAGAAAACGAAAATACTCTACAAGCAAGCAAGAAAGATTATTCATCTGCGCAATGCAGGAGAATCCACTGACAAAAAAAATATTCAAGTTCCAATTTCAGGAGATTTAACAACCATTCAGGCTACAAATTGCCAGAGATGTGAAGGCAATGAAATGTTAGGATCTGAGAAGCCCTCCTGCAATCTGCCCATCATAGCACCACCTGTTTCAAGAGTGCGCTTGCCACCATCATGTCCTTCTGTGCACCACAGTGTTCCAAGTCCCCCTATGTTCAGACCGCATTCTAACTCTGGATCCTTTTCTCACTCAAATTCCCCCAGAACAGTTACATGTGTAAATGATAACAGCACTGAACAGATCATTCCATCTGTGTCCTTTCATGATGCCCGCTCAGTCTTCTGTCAAAATGAGCTGAAAAGTTCTCAGGCCTGCCTGACCTTTGGAAGCTCAGTTCTTCCCAGAAAATGGGGAGAGGTCACTCGAGGCAGGTCATCCACAAGAGGAAGAGACACTCTAACCCGCCGCACACAGTCAGAACAGAGGCATGGGATGACTACCTATTCAGAGTTGGAAACAGATGGCCATTTGGTGTCCCAGCATACCAAGGAGGATGAACCTGTTGCAGAAAGATACAGGTAAGTTGAACCCCTATGGTCCTCTAAATTCTTTGCTCCAATATGTCCCTTCAAAACTAAAACCCACTCCTTTAGATATTGCCACATAATCGTCACCGTTTTTTTATTTTTTTTATTTTTTTTTTTATAAATATCTGTAAATTCAGTCTTCACTACAACTTACTTATCTTAATATATAGCACTTCAACTGACCATTTGTTGTTTTTAAATGTGCTTTATAAATAAATAAATTGGAATGGAGCTTTTCTGCACCACCCTTTTTGTGCATCCTCTGTCTACAGGCAGTTGAAACACTGCCCTTCATATTCTAAATACCAAAGAGTCTAAATTGAAAGGACATTCACATTGTATTCTAAATACAAATTTTGGTCTCATAACTGTAACTTTTTATCCGTTTTACAGGTCTTTCATTCAGTGATAATTATTCCTTTTGAGTTTAAATGGAACCTTCCATCTATCTTTGTGTAAAACCGGACGGGCTTTAGGACTACGTACTACTTCTTCAGTTTGGTGCTGCGCACTGTTGCAAAAACGGGATGTGCACAACCGCCTGGAACCAATGCCCACGTCCCTGAAAAACAATGCGCTTCTGCCACAAGCCGCCATTCACAAGGACAGAAACAGCGGCAAAGTGTCACATGTACTGATGCGATTAAACTGAGAGAAACAAGGAGATAAGGCAGGGAGGCGAGAAAGGTATGCAAAGACGAGGAGGGCGCTTAAAATATGTGATTTGGTTTACATTGAAAATGTATTAGCCAACAAGTGAGCAGGCTGGCTCACCGGTAAATGCGCGGTATGTCCAATTACTAGTTCACCCCGTGTACAGTTTGCTCTGTTTAGTTTAACAAACATAAGAAAGACGAGTGGAAAAAAAGAGGACATCAGTAAAGATCCTGGGTTGTTTCTGGTTGTCTCCAGTGTTTGCATTTTGATCATTTGTTTATTTGTGCTTTGCCTTTGTTACTTGCAGAGCCCGCCAGCCCGGATATTTCGTGGGCACGACTTAATAACGCCTGGGATCGACCTATTTAATATGCCAAGCCATTTGTACCAATAATATTTTAACGCTTCTCAATAATGAGACATATTTTAACGGCTTCTTCTAAACTAAATAAATAACAGTGGGATGCACCGTTTTTTCACACAAACACTGTGAATAAGAACACGCGGGAGTGTAAATAATGCATAATCGCATAAAAAATGTGTGGTGGATGAAACATAAATGCTGATGTCTAGACAGCAGGTAAAAACAATCTTATGTTTTTCTGTGCTGTAACGGATGATTTTTTTAAAATCCATTTCAACTGCAGTGAAGTCTTTAGGTGCACAGAAAACAAATTTATCCAAACAGCTTGGTGCAATGAGTTAATACAAAACTTTTTTTTATTATTATTCAAAATGTTTGGTTATAAAGGATGCAGGAGGGAATTTAAAAAAAAATCATCCTGGTAAAGGGGAATAAATGAAGCACACAAGTGTAATTCAAGTGTATCCTGATGGTGTGATGTGGTCCTCTCTCCTGGTGGTTGTCAGGACTCTGGCAGAAAGTGTTTTGCAAGACTAACTCTTGCAGTGTGTAAAAGTGTAGTAGTGATGTTCTTCCAACTTCACACATGTACAACTACATAACAACATGGAAAACTATAGGATCAGTTTTAACTGCTGTCTAGACATCAGCATTTATGACATGTTTAATCCTGGGTTTACTCTAGCTGTTCTTTGCATTTGTGGACATTTAAGATGTTGAAATTGGTCACTGATGATCCAAACAAGAAGGAAGGATACACAGATTCTAAGATGAGTAAGATTTAAATTCATGTTAAAGTCCTAAATATAGGGTTCCAACCCTTTACTGACATCTACTGTCCTTTTAAAGGAACTACAAGCTGAGAAACCATATGTTTAATGTATGTTTTGTCATGTTAAAAGTAAAACTACCAAAACATAAGCTAAGGCATAATAAAAGTCAAAATAATAACAATAAGGTGGCAACCTAAGGAAATTAGCAAGCCCTCATTCAAGCCACACCACTAACTAGAAGGTCACACGGATTCGTTAGCCCGGGGAGGACAGGAGACGCAGTACAGATTTTAACAAGGAATGTTTGTTATTACAATAATTTAATATTTAATGACATGTTCTCTTTTTAAAAATTACTGAGCCCAACAGAACACAAACAAAGGAACCTGAAGCTTACCGACTGGAGTTGGGACCGAAGAAGGGAGTGGAATATAAAAACAGAGGACACCCCACTCTCACACACATACAGGCACACAGCAAAATAACCAAAGCATGCACTACTACTTTAAAACTGGAGTGACCACACAGCAAAGAAAAGGGCACCTCACGGATCACCAGCACCACCGTTTGCCTACAGTTCTGAAAGAAAATACACAATGTCAAACAAGGCTCAATATATCAGATTATATGAAACAAATAAATCAATCCAAAGAGACGCAGAAAAAAAGAAAACCTCTGGCCAGAGACATTAACTCAACATAATTGACTCAATTAACAGAAACAAAAGGAAGGCTCAGACTTTTAACAAAATTACAATTTTACTACTCAAAATAAATAAACAAACAAACAAAATCACAATGCATCATTAGCTTCATTCACCCATACAAACTGATTAAAAGGGTAAATAACTGTAGTTCAGGATGTCTCAGTCACTCAGCTTTAAGATCCCATCCAAAAGGGAGAGGGGTGAAGAAAATTCAGTGGTACGGGGGGAAGCAGCTGTCCCACATCATACGACCGGCATCTATTAAGAGGGAAGAATAAAAGTTTTAGCACCCAGCCAATGATCTAAAACAAAGGCTCACTATAACTCACCTCTGCGTGGATCTGAGGCAGTATCTCCTTCCAATTTACACCACCTTTGCTGCCATCAGAACCCCCAATCTAGACCTGGAACAAGCGGTAGATCCCCCCCCCCAACCCAGAAGCAAATGGTTTGGGCAGGGAGGAGTGAGAGGGAGAGGAAGGATGACATCCTGCTTTTATCCCCTTACATTCTAATTGACACGCAGAGGCGTGGTGGGCATAACCTTGAATACAATGATCATACATTGTACTGCCATTAATAATAATAATATAATTACAATATTAATCAAAAATGAAAATACAACAATGGATTAAATAAAACTAGTCTTTCAGTCAGTTGTGTGTGTGTAATCAGATTTTATTATCCTTTTAAATAGATAACTGTCTGTTAAAAATTACTGAATTTTATTGTCCTAAAATAATAGGTAAAGTGAGCTGAATGTCACAGAGCAATCAGAGTAAAGCACATACAAGAACATGTTTAGTGAGCACTTGTGAGATTTAAACACACACTAGAAAACATTGATTGTTCACATAGATATATGTGCTCACATCAAACTCACTGTGCGCTCGGATTGGTGTTTAACCATCTCATTAGGAAAAGTGTGGGTGTTAAAACACCCACATTCCCCACAGGTATATGCAGTCAAATGTTATCTTTTTTAATAAATAAATGTCTGTTAAAGATTACTGATGTCTTATTTTCTGAAAATAACAGGTAAAGTGAGTTGAATGTCATACCAAACTTTATTGTTAAACTGGATGTGATTAAGACAGAAGCTGAATGGCAGGTGCATCTTCTTTCAGTGATTTTTAAAAGATCAGCTGTCTTCTAGTTGTGTCTGGCCTTGCAGTGAACTGATTGGCTAAAATGCCCTAAATACCATCGGGGGTGGTCACTAATAAGACTGGCTCTTGATGATAAATTATGCATAAAACGCCACTGCACTTTATTTACACCACCACACGTTCTGATTCACATCGCATTTGCATAGAAAAGACAGTGCATCCCTCTATTTACAGTTGAAAAAAAAAAGCATTAAAATAGATTTTATGATTGATAGAAATGGCTTGCCATAGTTTAATTCATGGGAATGACTTATTTAATTCGTGGGAACGAGATGATTTCAAAGGTGAGTCTCTATTCATTGACTGGCAGTTGTTGCGTCAGCTGTTTGTAAACATGGACAAGTCTGATCACTTTTGTTTTATTTTAATCTGGGAATGAATTATAATCATATTCTTCAGTCACTTGCAGTTGACATGGAGTAAATCTTAACAAGACACTCTTAATTCGGCTGCTCAAAAAGCAGGGGCTCCAATGCAAATAATATCCTATGCTGTAGCGCCACATTATGTAATAACACTGCAATATGTAACTAATTCTGACTTCAAAATGTAATAAAACCCAAATTAAAACTGCATTAATAATCATCCCAAAATATAATAAAAACCTTAAACACATTTTGCAACAGCTTTTGCCACATTATGTAATAACAGTACATTTTGCGTTGATTATTACAAAATGTGGAGGTTGCTCTTTTTGATCACAAACCAGTGTTTGTGTCCTAATCTAATATACTTCTAATTACAATCATGTTGTAAATCCTACACATGCCAAACGTTGGTCATTCTCTGCTCTCTTCTGCCATCTATTTCTCTCCCTCAGCCTGCCTGCCTGGGGCTCGTTT
Organism: Anableps anableps; assembly: GCA_014839685.1. NCBI lineage: Eukaryota > Metazoa > Chordata > Actinopteri > Cyprinodontiformes > Anablepidae > Anableps > Anableps anableps. The sequence goes on along the minus strand of CM026086.1, from coordinate 212,988 downwards.
CAAAAAGCAGGGTTAGGGAAAACTCAGAGTAAGTTCAGGGGTAAGTAAAGTATGTGCATAAAGTGGGTTTCTGGTTTCAGAAAGCCAGGTAGCCGTTACCCTGAGTCAAGTTACTGCTGCAACATACTTCATGAAACCCCAATAATCTGATCCAGTCAATATAACCCCCTAATAAAATCACATCATTCCATTTAACAAAAAATCTTGTATGAATAACTTGTTCATTTTCTTTATTTAGTTCAGTTTTCAGCAAAATAGTAGCATGTTTAATCATCTGGTAATGTAACCCTCCTCCCCTCACAAAAAAGTTAGCAAGGTCAACCAAGTGGCTGCTTTCACTGTTTGTTTCACTGTTGAAGCAGTTGCTGCTGACAGACAACAATTTTTCACTGTTAGTAAGGGGAGAAATCAAAATAAGAAAAATATATATCCGTAGTTAAGTTAGTTAATGATTTGTTGACTCTATGATGCTGTGTAGCAGACACACTGTGAATGCAGGTGCATGTGTTTTGGCACCAAGGTACAATGGTACCCAGGCATGCTGTTTGACCTGTCACTACTTGGTCCACCTAACCTGACAATGAGTCAAAAGAAAAAGGAGATAAAAATGGTTATTTGCACACACATGGCACATGGCACCACGACTCCACAACTACGTGCACAAGCAGAGGCTGACTGTTTTATGATCCCTTGTGGTTTGGACATTTAATTTCAGTTATTTTCTCTTTTTCTTCATGGTTTTTCCCTATTTCTTGCCATTTTAGTTTATACCTTGTCTCAGTTCAGTTTGTGTATTTGTTTGTGTTTTGGGTTTGCTTATTTAGATTTATGTCTCTTTCAGAGTTCTTCTCCCCTTCTCATTTCCCTGGCCTGTTTTATTGTATTTTTAAAGCTCGCTGCTAATTTATATAAACTCACAGAAGGAAATGAATACCTTTGTCTTTGATGTTATCTTTCATTAAAAAACAGATTGCCCAAATAGAATAGATGAGAAAAATTTGATTAATTTGAAACAGAATCAATGCCAACATCTGCTGATGGCACAGAAGGACACCTATAGGTGTTAGTGAACACCTACAAAGCAACCTGTCCTGTATCCAACACCAGGGTAGGGTTCTATCCGATGGGCTCCAGGGATATGACCAAGTGGAGAAAAAAAATCAACTCAAAACAAGGATCCACTTTAAGTGCATTTTACAAAATTCTTAGGATTAATAAAACAAAAAGTATATTATAGATTTATGTAAAGGAGCCAAATATACTTGTTTTGTTGTTTACTTGGATGGTTAGTTGCTCTGACACCAGGATAGGGCTCTATCTGACGGGCTCCAGGGATATGACCAAGTGGGGGAAAAAAAAATCAACTCTAAGCAAGGATCCACTTTAAGAGCATTTTACAAAATTCTTAGAACAATTCCTATAAAAATTCTTATAAAACAAAAAAGTATATTATAGATTGATATAAAGGCAGAACACTAACTCACAACCAGCCTTCAAGCTGAACTTTCTGAATACAATTTGAAACTTACATTTCCTTTTTTTTCCTCTATATACACTAAGCACCATCTCTTTAGCTTGACTACATCATTATGTACTTTTATCACAAAATATCCACAATATAACCTTGTGTTGCAGCAAAGCAGGGTACTCTGAAAAATCTACCAGGTTGGTCACACTAAAAGAGTTATCTTCATAAACCTGAGTAACCAGTGATTATTCTACAGCTTAAATCAACTATAGCCAGAAATGAGTTATAAAATCTTTATAGTACAATGTAATTGTTGAGTGCAACACAAGTGTATTATATGTGCTCACCAAAATGAACAAAGGATGCTTGAGAAACTTTTGGAACTAGTTCTGTTATTAAATACACTACAACTGCTTACTAACAACAAAGTAAGTCAAGTCAAGTTTATTTGTATAGCACATTTCAGCAGCAAGGCAGTTCAAAGTGCTTTACATCATAAAACCATCATGCAGTTAATGATCACGAAAAATTACATTTTGGCAAATGCCATAATCAAAATCATCCAGCAAATAGACATCAAAATCATCAAGCAAATACACATCAAAAATATTGATCAATCTTCCTATATCCTACAGTGTGCCTGTGTACAAAGCCTGTGTACAAAGCTAAATGAAATGTTTAGTAGACAGGTAGCTTGTCTACTGTATTTGCAATAAAAAAAGACAAATGTCAAAGAGGAGTCATCAGGGACCATTATCGCAAATGTAACTACTTCTATGAGATTGCTTACATTTGAATTTATGTATTTATTTTTCCAATTTAATCTAAAAGCTACATTTTTTAACATTCTTCTGGTGGCCAGTGGCGGCCATAGAAGACATAGTGAAGAATGGTATGCCAAAGTTTTTCTGCTCTGCTTAGACAAAATTGCGGCCAGTAAAATTTTAACTTTTGCATCTGAGTTTTAGGAGCCAAATACACTCGTTTTGTTGTTTACTTGGATGGTTCGTTGCTCCGACACCAGGGTAGGGCTCTATCCAATGGCGGAGGAGAGAAGACAAGAGATGCACGCAACGCAAGAGAGGCATGAGCAGCAGGGCATGTCACATGTGTGTGTTTGGGCACTTACAAAAATGTGGGGCACTGCTAATAGGCTTTCAAATACAGAAATGCTACATTGGGACACACACCAGACATTGTTAAAAAAAAAACTAAATAAAAAATAAAAATGTCAAAAAAGGTATTTTTTTCCAAAGAGAGAAAAGGCCAGGTGCTCCAGCACCACCTAGTGTCTATCTGTGCCCTGTTTTATTTTTGTTTTCCACTGGCTCCTTCCATTGCACTCTGGCTACCTTTCATGTTCTCTGTTTTTCATTATTTTAAGTTTTTTGTTTTTTTCATTATTAAAGAAAGCATTCCATCTAGCTCTCTGCTTTTGGGTCCTCCTTAATTCAGCATTATGACTGAAGGAACCAGTCATTTGGACCCAGCAGAGTTAGGTCAGGAGCAACAAGCAGAGGAGTTTTTTCAAGCACATCAAAAAACAAATGGACCTTCTTGCGGATCTCCAGCCTCCCTGGGTTCGTTTCCAGGCAGTGATAAAACTTAAGAACTCAACTATGGGACGAGGCAGAGTGGAACTATAGGGCAGCACCTGTTCTGCCGTCTTCTTCTACCACCAGTTGAGGTTCCAGACAGCATTGCCTTCAAGTTCCTCCTGCTCCAGTGGCAGAAGAACCAGCCACAGCACAACCAGCAGCTCAGCCAGCAGCAGAACGAGCATCCTCTCTGCCTCCAGCAACCTCTTCGTCTGCATCAAAACCAACAACATCTCCAATGGCAGCAGAAGTGGCAGTCTCTACAGGGCCTCCTCATGGATTCCAGGCTGCAGAGCCTCCCTGTGGTTTCCACCGTAGTCTCCAGAGCTCCATCATGGTATCCAGTTTCCAGGGCTCCTCCATGGGTCTTCCTCGTGTTGGACTCCATATTTTTATTCACAGACTATCCAAACTGCATTTCCCAGCATTTATGGCAAGATGCCATTTTTGCGGAAGAGAAGGTTATATAAGGCAGCACCACTCTGACATCAACACCAATACCCATTGGGATGTTGTACCCAATGGAGGCACAACAGCTCTACACAAGCTTTCTTCTAACCTGCTTGCCAGGAAAAAGGACTTTTAAGACCTTCGAAGTGTTAACTGGAACACTGTGGGCAAAATACTTTGAAGAGCGCCATAGTCCCACCAGCACATTGATTTCTAATTCCATTGCACAGTTTGAGACTTCTTATTTCCTCCCTTTTCCTTACCTGAAGGTCCTGGAACATTCGTGTTATCTGCCTTCCATTGATTTTTATATACTTGTGTTCACGCTTAACTTAGGGTTGACTTGACTTGGAGTTGAGTTACCTAGATACCACCTGTTCTGAAACTACTCTGAGTATCACAGAGCTGAGTAGGTCTACTCATAGTAGCTGCTTTCTACTTAGAACTTGACCCTGGTTTTTGAAATGGAGCCCTAATGTCTCCTATTAAATCTGAAACAAATATGGTGTTTTGTATGCTTTCAATAATGTTTTCTCTATATAAGTTATAAACTCTGTCATCATTTTGTCATCAAAAAATGTAAAAAACAGTCATAGTTTTTATATTTAGAACAACAAGCTTACTGTCTGGAATAATATCACTAAATCACCTCCAGCCTGTACAACTCAAGGCATAATCCTGAATGAATTAGCTTTGTATCTCCATTCCAAAGTTGATTTGAGCTTCGAAACCTGTTGCCCTACATAACCTTGTGCAGTAAAACTCATTTTCCCCTCTTTCTCACTCTCCTACAGACAAGACAACCCTCTGGAGACAGAAGAAAAGTCCCACTGGGATTCAGCTGCTGGTGTTCTGAAGACAAACCTGAATTGAGCTGCTTCTAGTTAGGGTTGAAAAAAATACACATAGGGCGATGGGAAAGATCTAATATAAACACTTTTAAAAATGTTGCTGAAATGTTTTTTTGTTGTTTGTTTTAATTTTCAAAAATTTACTTTTAGCCTTGACTTTAGATCTCTACAAATATATGTAATAATTCAAGTAGCTTTTGATGTCCTTGAACTCATATTTTGTAAGAATTTTAAATTATAATTAATTTTATTTTGCCCAGGAATGTTAAGTTTACGAAACACTTTACAATTTCAGAAATTTAAATACATGTCTACTTATTTAGCAAAATCCAACACCAGCAATTTTAAATTTTCAAATATTTTCATAAGTCCATAGTTAAGAACCGAGGAAACCCAAAACCATAAACATTGTTGTAACTCATTATCCATATTTGATTTTGTAAAGCACTTTGGACATACACTCTGGTTGTGTAAAGCGGTTATAGAAATAAATGATTGATTTATCCAAGTTTCCTAAAATATTGCAGATGGTAATGGCTGTGGGCAGGAAGGGTCTCTTGTAATGGCCTCTGACTGAAGACACTCTGTTGCATGACAGTCTCATGAAGCGTTTGATCAGCATAGTCCGTATTTTTCTGCACTGGACCTATTCTTCCTTAATAAATATTTTATAGTTCAATTTTGTATACAGTTTCACTGTTGCATCTCCATTTTAGTCGGCTGTCCAGGTGAAGACCAAGATATTTACTGTACTCCTCAACAACCTTCACTCTTTTCCCCCATGATGGATATAGATTTTGACGTTTTCCTGTTTCTCTTGGAATCCACAATCATCTTTTTTTCTATTCAAATTCAGTGTACGATTTACGGAATATAATATGATAAAAAAAAATAGAGATTATATGTTAATTTAAATAAATTACCTAATAATTCCATGCAGTCTTTGTTTTCTGTATGCGTTCAAATTCATCTTCCATGCTCTTCCACTCTGCTTGTCTAGATGGAATATGCCAACAAAAGGAACCAAAGTCCTGCTTTTATTTTGAAATTGTCAGTGAGCGTCATTTTAAAAGGCCAGACCAATCCCATGTGTAACACAGCTTGAGTCAAACCTGTCATATTTAGCACAAAACTGCAGTTACGTGCTGTGTAAAACATGAAGGCTTTTATTTTGTAGGATATATTGAGCTCTTATTTTGAAAGTCCACTGTGGTTATAAATTTAGGATGGTCAGGTCTCATCAATGAAGTCAACGAAGTTCCTTAGCAGAGCGGCCATGTTAGAGCGGCCAACTTCTGTGAAGCAGGCAGTCTGACTGGAAAAACTTTTCCGAACAGCTCCTTCCCGTTCGGGAACCGTAAGAGGTATCGGAAAAACTGTCGAAGCATGAGCGAAGGCCGTCTTTCGTCTTCGTTGGTCCCTCGTTCACAGTGAAAGCAGGGACGAGCGAAAGAATGTGTGGGAAAGGTGATGAGATCTTGCAATTGGCAGGAAAATGAATGGCCGAGCGTCCCCCTTATCCTCCGATGGCACTTTGCTCTGAAGCACTTTGAAAGAAAACCGTCAGCCCGAGAGGAAATTCGAAAACATTTTTTGAAAGCGAACGAGCGGTTCGATATCATGACCGTAAATCATGTCATTTGAGCAATATGACGGCGAGTTGAAAAATAATCTGGGCTCTGAAATCCCCTTGCTCCCACACTCTAACGGAGCGGCAGTTAATTGCAGTTACACTGTAAAATCATGATTTTTCCTGAAACTTTGGGTCGCTTAGAGGCGTGTTGTGGAAAAACCGTCAGAGGTGTCAACATACCGTCTTCACTTCTGAACACAGCACGGACGTAGCTACAAACTGAGTGTTGAATGGCGTTTGTAGGCAAAACCATGATGACGCAGTAAATCTTCAAAAATAGTGTATTTTTTTGATGTCTTCAGGACCTCGCTCCGTTGACTTTGTATGGGGTAGTTTTTAGCTAATTACGTTGCCACGGTAACTCGAAACGAAAAGTTGAATAATAGCACACATCTGGAGAATGAGCCGGAATATATATATATATATATATATATATATATATATATATATATATATATATATATATATATATATAGCCCGAGGATATATATATATATATATATATATATATATATATATATATATATATATATATATATATATATATATATATATATATCCTCGCAGAGGACTAGCGAGTGTGAGAGCCACTGTCCAGGATGAAACATCCAAGATCCATAAATACATCAAGGTCAAAGCCTCAACCGACGATGTGCTCAGCGAATGTCTCAAACAATGGGGACCAGAGGATGAGGTGCTGGAGGAACCATCATGGGAGGATAAGCCCCTACATGGGATGTACCACCGACAAATAACTGAAGTGGCTGATATCAGGAAATCCTACCAATGGCTGGAAAAGCTGGACTCAAGGACAGCACAGAGGCACTCATCCTGGCTGCACAGGAACAGGCCCTAAACACCAGAGCAATAGAGGCTCAGATCTACCACACCAGACAAGATCCAAGGTGTAGATTGTGCAAGGAGGCCCCTGAGACAGTCCAACACATAACAGCAGGGTGCAAGATGCTGGCAGGGAAAGCGTACATGGAACGTCATAACCAAGTGGCGGGCATAGTGTACAGAAACATCTGTGCAGGATATGGACTGGAAGCCCCGAGATCAAAGTGGGGCACACCCCCAAAGGTGGTGGAGAATGACCGAGCTAAGATCCTGTGGGACTTCCAGATCCAGACAGACAAAATGGTAATGGCGAACCAACCGGACATCGTGGTGGTGGATAAACAACAGAGGAAAGCCGTTGTGGTGGATGTAGCAATACCAAGCGATTGCAACATCAGGAAGAAGGAACACGAGAAACTGGAGAAATACCAGGGCCTCAGAGAGGAACTGGAGAAGGCCTGGAAGGTGAAGACCACAGTGGTGCCTGTGGTCATCGGGGCCCTCGGGGCAGTCACCCCCAAGCTGGAGCAGTGGCTAAAACAGATCCCAGGAACAACGTCAGACATCTCAGTCCAGAAATGCGCAGTTCTCGGCACAGCCAAGATACTACGCAGAACCCTCAAGCTCCCAGGCCTCTGGTAGAGGACCCGAGCTCAGAGGTTGAGAAAGACCACCCGTGGAGGGTGAGAAGGGAATTTTTAAAATTATTTTTATATATATATATATATATATATATATATATCTTGTGTGTGTGTGTGTGTGTGTGTGTGTGTGTGTGTGTGTGAGCGTCACCCCACCTCCTTGCTCTCTGCTATGCTACAGATAGCAGAGACTGTGGTGAATACTCAGGCTAGCTAGCATGACCACCGATGACGGATAAACGGTTTTTCTGTAATGGTAAGTTGTTTCTCTGCCATTAGCACATTTGCAGTGAGTAAATGAAGTTGACTGACAGTGCTAAGACTTTCCTCCTGGCTCTGATTGGTTGTTTTAGGTTGGGATCGGTGCAAAGCTACATACTACAGCTTTAAAAATAATTAACCTACAGCACTAAAAACCTTCAACAATCGTGTAGGGAAACTGTCACCAGGACATAATAAAAAGACTTAGCTTTTGAACAATCTCAAAAATTTGGAAGATAGACATAGATTTTAAATTCTCTAAAAAAAGCTGAGGAAACAGGAGGCTCAAGGGTGCAGCGTCAGGGTAAAAACCTGACAGCTTTAACTTTATCAGTAAAAAAAAGGGTAAAGATTTTTCAACAAGTTAAACAGACGGAGTCAGGCATGAGTAATCATAAAGATTAAACAGAGAATTCAAATAATTAAAAATAATGAGGCTTCCTGATATTCTCACTAAATTAAAAATAAAATTAGTTTTAGCATCTGTGACAGTAGCCTTGTACTGAGCTAAGCAAGTTTTGAACATCTCCAAAGAAATGTGGACTGTTTTTTCTTTTACTTTCTTTCAGTGCACCGGCAGGTGTGTCTAAGCACACGTGTGTTCACTAAACAACGGCTCCATGGATACTTTGCTGCATTCAGTCTTAAAAGGAGCAATGACATCCAAAAATCCTGGAACAAGCTGAGTTAAAATCATCCAAGACCTGACCAAGGTCTTCATTCTTGTGACACTTCAGAGAGGGAAGCTCAAAGTCTGTTAAAGCAGCTAAAATCTGAAAGGCAGTCTGAGCCTTGGCCAGGCGACAGGGGCACGTGACAGTGTGAGGACTATGCGCAGATGTTTAAAATTTAAATTCAAATAGAACAGACAGATGATTGGAGAAGCCAGAATCACATATGTCTTTTACATCTCTGCATAAACCACATATTAGAACCAAGTCCAAGATGTGTCCTTTCTCATGAGTGGGGCCGATCACTAACCGAGTGAAATTAAAAGAATTGATCAAGTTTCAGAAATCTCTGGTTAATGTTTCACAGCAGACATGTATAACTCTTATAACCATCACTTCTCCCAACAAACTCAATAAGTGTTTATACCCATGCTAGTATCTGTACAACTTTACAGTTTTTTTATTGTCACTTTAATGCTCAGAGAGATGCACATCTTGTACATTTTAATAAACCAACTCAATTGCACATTCTTCTGGACCGGAGTATTTTTTTTTTAACTACACAGTGTTTATGTTGAAATTTTGCCGTTACTGTACAGTATTTTTCTATCTTTGTGTGAGAATGTTTGCTGTTATTGCCTGTCACTTTGCTGCTGTTCCACAGAGATTTCCCCATCGTGGGACAATAAAGGATATTGCTATTCTAAGATTCAACTCTCGAAAAATAAAAAACATTATTTAAAATAAAACTCTTGTTAGCTAGCAATCTAGAATTATCAACATCGGAGAAAATGTTCACCTCCTCCATGGCCGCAGAAGAGGTTGGTAAGCTCCACGTTGTCTTGTGCTAAATTCTAGCCTGGTAAAAACCAGCACCTTGTACTACTCTTTGGTTCATACAGAGGGTCTGGGTTTTCAGCTAACAGTTGCTTCCTGGAGGCGTGGATTTTGTTGAGGTTTTAAATTTTACCCAATTGCTAACGTTTATACATGATGTTATGCGCCAGTTCAATGCTATAAAGCTTACCGGAAATTGCCTGCGCTGTAAACAACCATTCCCTATTGCAAAGAGAAAAGTACCATACTGAATGAGATGGCTGTTAATGTTAATTTAATATTTGGAAGCGTGACCAACACAGACTGAATGGCTTCATTCTCTTCTCTGCTGGAAGAGGAAGAGAACAATGCTGCCATTGACAAACCAAAAATCAATGTCATCATTCACAACATCTCCTTCTGTTTGCTGATTTGCCTGGCTAAAATTCAACAGGAGAAATCCAGCTTAATGGGAGAAGTCCCGCTTAATGGGAGAAGTCCCAGATGGAGCACCGAAGGGAGATGAGAATCAAGCGGAATTACGTAGCAAGGCAATGGCCAGGCTAGGTTGGCAGCAAGCTTGTCAACTTTTATTTTACTGTCTCTGCTGTCAAATCTGAGGGTTCTTGAAATCATTCAAAAGGTCTGAAATGACATTGTTGTGTTGAAAATATTTCTACCGTACGATTCTTCCCAGAGGCTTTCAGTGGCGTAGAGTATTTTAAAATTAAATGAAGTTGAATGTTTTGGCTTTATTTTGTTAATACAGAGGTTCCTGACAAAGTCATAAAATCTTGATGCGATAAACAAAATTTATGTGGTACTTTCATGCATTTAAAAACTGAAAGGGGTCGGTGGTGGCTCCAACACCAAAAGAAGGTTGAGAAAAGTTGTGAGTAGGATATCAAGATAACAGGAGGAGGAGTTTAATTAATTTATAATTTCTTCTAAGACATTCTTGCTTGAACCCAGAGCAAGATAAAAGACAATGATCGGAGACAATAATTCCAACTATTCTAGAATTCTAATTCAACATTTTTGTCCTACTTGAGATGAATTCATGAAGATCAGGGCTGCCACAGTTAAGGTGGTGATCCTATAGTGGATAAGGACTTACCACAGTTGATAACATTCCACAAATATAATAAGTTAGTTTAAGGAACTTCCTGTTAGACCATAATGAACTTTCTAGTATGTCAGAGGCAGGGCTTAAAAATGAGATGACAAATTACTGGAATTACTGGAACACTGCAAAACAAGCATGTAAGAATGGGATTTTATGTAACAATGAGGAAAAAATACTTTTGCATCTGTTTTTAAAAAAAAGCATTAAAAAATTTGGTAGATTTCAAAGCTCTATAGCAGAGGAACATAAGAACACCTGCTCGATGCACAGCAATCGCAGCATTATGTTTTGGTGAGATTAGATGACTGGATGAAAGCTGTATATGTATTTTAAGCCAATTGCACAAGTCTTGATCAAATGTGGCTTATACCAAGGGGATCAATGCTTTAAGTGGGCCGGTACGCAGCACCACCACTTCTAAATGTTACCCCTTAGCTTACAGGACTTATTTCTAGTGTTCGGTGCCTACCGGTACTTTTCCGTGTTGCAACAGGTGTTACGTCAGTCTGCGTTTCCCCATCAAAATACTCCCCATCAAATACACAGCTCTGCCTGCACAAGTGGTAAAAACAAAAACAAAGAAAGAAAACGCGTGTGTTCGCTCTTGGTCTGTAACCTGCACGCTCTGCTCGTACACAGAGGGACTACGGCAGCCCGTCAAAGTTCGTGGTGAAGAGGCAAAGCCAACTTGCAGACAACAATTGATGAGAGGCATTAGTGAGAAATTTAGTCAGCAAAACTTACAAAACCAAGGAACAGGAAAAAACGGGCATGGAAGGGAGCAAATAACTATGTGAATCAGGGTGTGAAAACAGAGAATCTGGCGCTTAAGAGTGAAAAATAAAGAGCTTGAGCGGCAGATCAGGTAAAACACATGAGGATCAGCGGTGAATGACTTGTGAAGATTACTGGTAAACATGAATTCAATAGGAGGGAGATAAATAATATGAGAGAAACTACAGAAAACATAACGATGAACCAAAAAAAGGCTAAAACTGATCTGAGAAAACTAAATAGAAATGTACAAAGAACAAAATGCAAGAATAAATAAACAAAAAATACAAAAGAATAAATACATATGGCAAGATCTTTCGAGCAATAATACATACAGGGGATTGAACAGAATGTGGCAAGACCTGAACTGACGTAAAACCACAGTAGATCATGATAGGAAAAAAATCTAAAGCCACAATAATAAACTATTAAAATAGACCTCAAGGAAAGAACGAGTATGGCAGAAACTATGAAGCATAAAATACCCACAGGCAGAGTTGAGTAGAGCACCCAAAAACTGTACTCAAGTAAGAATAAAGAAGTATTTGGTAAAAAGGCTACTCAAGAACTAAATTACTGACCCCAACAAATTCAATAAGTGTTTATATCCATGCTAGTATCTGTACAACTTTACTGTGTCACCGTTTTTTATTGTCACTAATTGTAAATAGTTTGTATTTTTAATACTCAGAGACATGTACATCTTGTACATTTTTTAATTAACCCACTCAGTTGCACATTCCTCTGGACTGGGGTATATATATATATATATATATATATATATATATATATATATATATATATATATATATATATATATATGACATAACATTCTGTTATATATATATAACATTCTGAGCAAGGTCTGGCAGATGTTGAAGGACCTCAGCCACCTCAGAAAGTAGAGGCAACTTAGGCCCTTCCTGTATAGAGCATCGGTGTTCATCCATAAAGACCATGGATGTTAAAACTCGGAAACTACTAACCATGCATGGAGGGTTCCACCCTAAATCCAGCATCCTGAGACTATACGCGAGCCGTAAGGATGGAGGCAGAGGACTAGTGAGTGTGAGAGCCACTGTCCAGGATGAAACATCCAAGATCCATAAATACATCAAGGTCAAAGCCTCAACCGACGATGTGCTCAGCGAATGTCTCAAACAATGGGGACCAGAGGATGAGGTGCTGGAGGAACCATCATGGGAGGATAAGCCCCTACATGGGATGTACCACCGACAAATAACTGAAGTGGCTGATATCAGGAAATCCTACCAATGGCTGGAAAAAGCTGGACTCAAGGACAGCACAGAGGCACTCATCCTGGCTGCACAGGAACAGGCCCTAAACACCAGAGCAATAGAGGCTCAGATCTACCACACCAGACAAGATCCAAGGTGTAGATTGTGCAAGGAGGCCCCTGAGACAGTCCAACACATAACAGCAGGGTGCAAGATGCTGGCAGGGAAAGCGTACATGGAACGTCATAACCAAGTGGCGGGCATAGTGTACAGAAACATCTGTGCAGGATATGGACTGGAAGCCCCGAGATCTAAGTGGGGCACACCCCCAAAGGTGGTGGAGAATGACCGAGCTAAGATCCTGTGGGACTTCCAGATCCAGACAGACAAAATGGTAATGGCGAACCAACCGGACATCGTGGTGGTGGATAAACAACAGAGGAAAGCCGTTGTGGTGGATGTAGCAATACCAAGCGATTGCAACATCAGGAAAAAGGAACACGAGAAACTGGAGAAATACCAGGGCCTCAGAGAGGAACTGGAGAAGGCCTGGAAGGTGAAGACCACAGTGGTGCCTGTGGTCATCGGGGCCCTCGGGGCAGTCACCCCCAAGCTGGAGCAGTGGCTAAAACAGATCCCAGGAACAACATCAGACATCTCAGTCCAGAAATGCGCAGTTCTCGGCACAGCCAAGATACTACGCAGAACCCTCAAGCTCCCAGGCCTCTGGTAGAGGACCCGAGCTCAGAGGTTGAGAAAGACCACCCGTGGAGGGTGAGAAGGGAATTTTTTTTTTTTTTTAAACTACACAGTATTTATGTTGAAATTTTGCCCTTACAGTACAGTATTTATATTCTGTATTCTGTTTCTATTTATATTTGATATTCTATCTTTGTGTGAGTCTGTTTGCTGTTTTTGCTTGTCACTGTCACTTTGCTGCTGTTGCACAGAAATTTCCCCATTGTGGGACAATAAAGGACATTTCTATTCTCTTCTATTCTACATTGACTCCCTGATCCACACCACCAGGATCTACAGCAGGGACATCGGAGTGTCATTCAGGCTGGAGAAATGTAGTTGCATATGACAAACAGAGGGAAGATAATCCACATGGAGGGAATTACTCTCCCAGAAGGGAGAATAGTAGATGTTGAGGAGAGCTATAAGTACCCTGGGAAACAGGCAAATAACAGCTATGAGTAATCAACACCTATGCCTTCCCAGTAATCAGATACCTTTATGGAATAATAAGTTGGCCAAAGGAGGAAATTCAGACCACAAATGTTAGAACATGAAAGCTACTCATCATGTGTGGTGGATTCCACCCTAAATCAAGTATTCACAGGCTGTACACTAAGCACACAAATGACTAGCATCAGAGCCACTATACAAGTTAAAACATTTAGTCTCCAAAAATACATCAGGATGATACCCCCATAGGGATGTCACATCCAGTGAATGTCTCAGACAATAAACTGGAAGAGAAGGAGCTGGAGGAACCATCATGGGAGGAAAGACCCCTGTATGGAGGGTTATCACTGACAATTAGCTGAAGTGACTTATATGATCAAATCCTACAAATACCTAAAGAGGGCTGGATTGAAGGACAGCACAAAAGCACTTATCATGGCAGCACAGGAGCAGGCCTTGAGCACCTTAGCAATACAGGCTCATTCAATAAATTAGAATATTATTGAAAACTCCATTGATTTCAGGAACTTTATCACTAAGTGAAACACATAATATAGAATAATTACAACCAGATGAATGTTTGAAAGCCTTTATTTCTGTTAATTATGATAATTTTCTGCTTGCAGTTAATGAAAACATGACATTTAAAATTAGAATATTACATCAGACCAATAAAAACATTTTATTACAGAAATGTACCCTTAATGAAAAGTATGTTGAAGGTTGTCAATTTTTCAAATGTAGTTTTGATCTGACAATTGAGCCTCATTGAAATGCATATTCTAATTTATTGATTATGACTGTAGAGGCCCAGATCTAACATACCAGGCAAGATCCCAGGAGCAGGCTGTGCAGAGGGGTCCCAGAGATAATACAGCATCTCAGTAGGGTGTAAGATATTAGCAGGAATGGAATATATCAAACACCATAACCAAGTAGCCAATATAGTATACAGAAACATCTGTACAGAACATGAACTGGAGACTCCAGGGTCAAAGTGGGAAAAACTTCAAAAGGTGGTGGAAAATAACTGAGCTAAGATGCAAACAGACAAAATGGGCATGGGCAACCAATTTGGGGCCTCATAGTTCTCCTCATCCTCATCCTTTACTTTCAGAGGAAAGTTAATCTATAAATGAAAAAGAGGTCTATTACGAAGAAGGTTAATAAATCCGTCTAATATAGCAGAGAATGGTGTAGACCTCTGAATCACTTTTACAGATCACTGTGCTAAAACACCTCCCTTGATGACTGACATTAGCAAAACATGTGCAATGATAGAACCTGCTGAGTCACTACCAGTTCAGTGATTCTTCCTGGCTGTATTTCAGGAAGCTCTTTGTTGCATGTGGTGTTTTGATTGCCCTAGTCTACTCTCTTTGAGTTACTGTCATGTACAGTACACTGTTAGGGTGTTAGACTGAGAGAAGAATTATGGTAAGTAGGCTAACTATTTTCTGCTGATTGTCTGTTCGACCCCTTCTCACTTAATGTGGTTTTTGTGAAAACATGTATTGTGTTTTCAGTATATTTTTCTCCATATATGACTGACACTCCAACAAAGAAAACACTATTAATTTGTTTTAGGAGATTTGCTTCTGCAAACACTATTACACTGAACAGCTACATGGCAGTTTTTCTTTTTAACCTCTTAACAGTTTACTCAGTCTCTGAACCTTTTGCATGCTCATTTGATGCTTTACATTCATGCATATAAAAATATAGCCGGCTGTACGAGTATAACAAATAAAAGGATAAGGTTAGAGCTTCTTGAAAAGTGATTTATTTTGATGATATATTACATTAACTTTGTAAACAGAGAGAAATTGGTATGTCTGCGTCTCTTTAGAAGTATATCGTCTTTCTAGCTCATCTCCTCTGTTAGTAACAGCTGTTAACTAATATGCTGCTGGTATTATTTGCACCGACAGCCGAACATTTCTCATTTCAGCTTCCATTGTGGTACCTGATAAAAAAAAAAAAAAAAAATTTAAATTTCATTTCTACTAAATCAAAAATAAAAAAGTTGATTCATAGGATGTTTTTTTATTGAGAGTCTTAAAATATGCCCATAATCCCTAAATGTGCATGAAAGTAAAACTATTAAATGTCTTAACATACTCCTTTTGGGAATTCCCAGTGTGTACGCATTCACATTCCCCTGCGCTTTTTTTTGGCATTTGATAAAAGATTCTTACTAGGACCCCTCATTGCTTTTTTGGTTTGGTAAGCTAAGTTGCTCACACCAGTAAGTATGAGGAAGTGTCTGTTCTGTCTGACTTAACATCTGCAATGAACAGGGTTTCTGTAGGGCCTTAGAACAAATTGAAAACTCTTAAATTTAATTGTCAGTTAATATAGGCTTTGCTCTATTAGTCTATTGCTGGTGAGTTTTTGAGGTGTGGACAAAGAAAAATGTGTCAAAAAGATATTCTTTGATCACATTTTGAGATGGATGATGAAAACTAATGGCTCATCTAAACTCATATATGGAAAATGACTTACTCTGCTAGCTCAATTTTTATTTTTTTATTTTTTGTTGCAAAAAACATGTTCTGTCTTTTATTAACTTTTGTTTTGTTAGAAATATGCCAAAATGTTGTGTTTTCTAGTTTCATGAGAACAATGAGGAATAGTGTGAACTTGCACAATCAGAATCTGTCACCTTTCCCTTATTCCAAAGCAGCAGCTATCTGTCCTCTATGCTCGGGACAAGCAATACAGACTGAGGCAAAGAGATGCCCTGACACAGAGCTGCATTACCAGGAAGAAGTAGCTGTGCTCCTTAACTAGCATGCTAATAGCTATGGTATCATTTGAATTTGTTTACAATCTTTTCATTCATTCTTAAACAACTAAGTTAAATAACCATTCCTGTTAAACTTGTAGTCATAAATGACCAGTGACGGCGGGGGGCGAGGGGGATGGGGTTGCATGCAAGGTCTTAAGACCCCTTTGAAAATGGCCCTGCATTCACCTGCATTCATATAATCCCTGTATGAGGGCTCATTTCCGGAGAAACCTGCACCAAGGTAGGCGTCAGGTATAAAAGCCACACCACTTGATCGGCTTGTGCAAGATCAATGCGAACCGCAAATATGATTGAACATACAGTTGCCCTTTTAGAGGTGCGCATTGAGCGAGCCATGAGAATGACATATCTTTGAAAACAATGGATCATATGAGGTGTGTGCGTTTACATCTCTCACACGCTCACTCAATACGTGTTATGGCAACACATGACTCTGTGTGTGCATTGCAGCTTGATAAAGTGAATGTAAATGAACCACACCAGCAGTCATTTACCTACAGGTGTTTTAAATCTAGAGTATTCCTTGCAAATCCTGCATTGGCTTGGATAAATAATAACCAGTCACAACCAGCGAATTAAAAATACTGCACCAAGCAGTAGTTATTAATAAACATAGAACTTAAGACAAGAAATACTTGAATTTTGTACTACAAGTGTATTTAGCTAAGCATGTGGATACTTATCATTGTCATTAAAAAAAAAAAAAATTTTACTTTTAAATGTGACCAGGGCTAGCTCAAGATATTTTGGGGCATTAAGCAGAATATAATTTAGGGCTATACATAGATTGTTTTAAGACTAAGCCAATAGCTGATTACTTAATTAGGATTTAAATGAAGTGCAAAAAATTTGTATAATTTATATTATTATTTTTTGTTTTTGCTTTTTTTTTTTTTTTTTTTTTTTTACGACTTTATGGTTGTGTTTAAGTACTGTCAATAATGTCTTCCAATAACATGCATTTCACAATACTTAGTCATTATAGTCTGGGAACAGAAAATCCACAGTAGCTATAATAGTATTATTTGTTGCATCAAAACGTTTTTGGACCCCCTTATAAAAACTCAGATCCCCCAACTCATAATTCTCTGGAGCCGCCACTGTAAATAACACATTTTAGGAGCATACTTTAAATACCACCACTGTTCTGGGAGTCCCTATGGTTTTCAGTTACATTAGCATGTATCATTTAAAAAAATCTCAAAACAATAACGAAGTCTCACAAGATGAAGACATCACAGAAAAATGATTTGTCAGCTAAGCACCAATAAAACCCTCATTTCATTTCACATAATAACCCAAATTACTACAAATGACACAACATACCAGTCTGGGTCACTCAGGTGTTAGTTTCTCAGTCAGCACTGAGTGCTACATGCACCACTGTGTCCAGCCACAGTATTTACATTTTTTCAGTCCTTCTGATTCACCACATTAAAAAATACTTTGACCAGAAAAGGGACCAGATTTCTGAGATCAAATCTGGGGACATTAGCTCAGAGATAAAAAGTAATTAAATTGATCAAAATGAAATGACAAAAGTGGGACAGTTATAGTTTGTATATTTATTGATATTTGAGTAATAAAAATCAGGTGTAACAGCAGGAATGTGTCTCTCCACACTGTTGTTTCCTTAATATTAATAGTAGCAGTAATAGTAGAAACAGAGCACTAAAATGGGGGTAGGTGTTAAGGGTATTGTGATAGAAGCCTCTACAGCTCCACTAGTCAACCGTCACTACCTGCTTTCCATTGAGCTGAACACAACAGATGTGATGGCTGTAGAAGACCTGAGGAACATCAGCTACCCTATCAGCATCAGCAGCAACATACAGATCTCTGATGTTAACATTTCAACAGGTAGGACTAAACAGATTCCAAAATAAAAAGAGCGTACCATTTCAGCTCAAATTTCAGTTAATTGTGAGGCTTTAACTGAAAGATTTAAATCAATTTCAAAAAAGCTAAGCGCAGCATTTTTTGAAACTGATCAAATATTTCCTCTGTTTTGCCTCCAGTGTGCTCTTCAAGCAACGGTGATTACCAGTGCAGATGTGAGGATGAATATCGGTGGTCATGTGACCAGTGTCTAACATATGGATCGTGTGACAACATCACTGATGACACATGTGGATGCATCAGTGGTATTCCTGCTGATGGACAGTACTGCCAGGCTTTGGATCAAAACAGTAAGTTGTAGATTTTCCCCATATCTGAAACAGAAAAATATGAAATCAGTATTGAATGGTTCAGAGTGTTATTCGCTCTTGCGAGAGAGAAATCAAGCATATTTAAATACAGACACTTCTTACTGGTTACACAAACATCTTTGTCAGTTTAAGTTCTTCATCAAATAATAGTCAAAGCAGTCTCTTCCTAAAAACTCAGACCTGACCATTTACTATTGTCTAACATGTCTGGGTTGGATGGAACAGACCTGCAAAAGATAAAAATCAGTTAGATCAAGCATTTATGTCACTTAAATACTCTTCACCAGCTCAGGAGGTTGCCTGCTGTCTCCCCAATGTCACCCTCCTTGGTCGCGGGTCAAAACAAAGGGTTTTTGTCCTAGTTGTGGGGTTAGAAGCTCCCCATGAAATCATAGAGTTTACTTCCGGAAACATCTCTTCCTACTGCTGGAACAAAAGTAGGTTAATACAGTGAATTGTTGAATCATTAGTTATACCAGCCTCCTATAGTCAGTCCTTCATGGCTGGAGATCCAACATTGACCAATACATCCTTCCACATCAAACTCCCTCATTTGTTTTTTTATGTACCTTGAAGGGGGCTTCCCCAAACTGTCTCCACAAAGTAGAAAGCATGAAATTATTCAAAATGTCTTGGTATGTTGAAGCATTAAGAGTTCCTTCCAGAGGAACTAAGAGGTCGAACCTAACTCCTGAAAAACACAGAATTTATTCTCCTCTGCACCAAACTTTACAATTGACACAATGCAGTCAAAAAAGTACCATTGCTGTGACAACTGCCTAACCCAGACTGATCCACTGGATAGCCAAAGAGCCATATTTCATTGCTATGGAGAATGTGTTCTCACCACATTGCAATTGGTAATGTGAGGCCTGGATACAGCTGCTTAGCAAGGGAAACCCATGTAATTAAGGTCTACCTACTGCTGCAGAGCTAATCTGAAGGCCATATGATTCTAGATGATGATAATTCTAGAATTGTGCTGCTCAGGGTGGCAGCACATTGGAGTAGCTCTATTACTTTCATTAAGATTTTTTCTTTCTTCAAAATTTCATTTCTGCTTTTCTTGGAAAAATTGCTTTTTTTTTTGGCTAACCGTTCCTTCTTATCTTGGATGCTATGCAGCATTTTATTTCCCAATACTTTTGGGAAAAGTATTAGGAAATACTTTTCCAAAAATATTTTGCAAAAGAGCAAAGGGTTTTGCTCTTTTGTTATGATGCATAACCATAGCAACAGTTTGGTTTACAACAGGGAGCAGCTGATTCACATTGCAAAAGCAAAAATAATACAACTGAAGCCAGAAATTCCAGAAGAGTTGAAAAGGAGCTGCAGAGAAGGAGCAAAGAGGAGCGAGATAAGGAGGAAGTTCAAACCATCTCTGCCATCCATCATAATGGCAACGTGAGATCATTAGCTAACAAACTGGATGAACTTCAAGCCTTGACAAGGACTCAGGAAGAGAGTCAGGAATACAGTATTATGTGTTTTACTGAGACATGTCAGTAAAACAGGACAATATCCCCGACTCTAATGTCTCTCTACCGGGCTTTCTGGCTGTCCAGGCAGGCAGGGATTTGAAGAGTGGCATTAGGGGGAGGGAAGTTCGAGGGGAGGTGGATTGGCGGTGCTTGTCGGCAGCGGATGGTGTCATCCAGGACATTTGCTGTGGGGTGTCGTCTCTGCAGTCCAGACATTGAACTGTTGGCAGTGGGTTTTTGTCCATGTTGTTTGCCAAGAGAGTTCACCAGTGTTATTTTAGTAGCTGTTTACATTTAACCTCAACTGTTGCAGACAATTCATGTGATGTCATCAGTTCTGCTGTTGCTAAGATGCAGACACAACACCCCAATTCATTTGTGGCAATATCTGCATCCCTGCAACTTGCCTTAGATGCAAAAGCTCTCCTCTTCTTCTGAGGTCATCATCTCCTCTCTGTCTACACATAGCTGATAAGGGCCTGGTTGTTCTTTATCTGAATGTTCCTAACTCAAGGTTGAGTTGAACTGTCAGCTACCACAGACTCATATATAATTTAAATCCTCATAGATTCATGTGTTTATTACAGATATAAAAATAATTTTCACTTAGTGTTTATTCATTAGCAAGTTAGAGTCAACAAATAAGAAATCACAGTTTGATTGCATTGATTGATTGATGTCTGTAAAACGGAGCAACCCTCACTGTTCTGTTCTCTGTAAAAGAAAACAGACAAGTTAATGCCTATTTCTGGCCTTCAGGCCTGCAGGCCTCACATTACACATACCTTAGAGTAATATTCATAATCTATTTAGCTAAGACTCATTTTATTTAACATTTAATCACTTTGTATTTTTAATCCAACAAGTAAAAAATTCAGATTGATTAAATAGTTATATATCTCTGATAGAGAAATCATGAAACAATCATCTTATCAGTCTTTGGCCTCATAGCTTCGGGCCCTCATCCATGACCCTGATTGACGTTACAACACAGACCAAGGCACACGACACACTTTAATAAGTTTTGTTATTACTTCAGTGTGAGTTACTTTAATACCCAAACAAAATAAATCTGTGTGCATCAGTGCCTGTTACTGTTGACTGCTAAATAACCACATACATTTGAAAACAGCGCCACCAGCTATTAAGAAAGTATTACAATGATGAACATAAGACAAATACTTGTGGAATAAAAAGATAGAGATGAACCAATTTAACATCTAGCTTAACTGCTAGATGGAAAATTAACAGGATTTGTTAACTGTGCTACTCAGTGACCAGGCTAACAAGAACTGATGATGATGTTTTTTCTGATTGTTGTCCATTAAAGCTGCATTGTTATGCGTATGTCTTTGATTAAATTAAAGGCATATAAACAGTCATAAGTCCCCAAACAACTTCCTATTACTGACATTTTTCAAGCCTTTCATGTATGTGGCAGCCATATTGGATTTAAAGAATGGGGTTGGTCTGCTGCCTGTGACTTTCCAAGTTGGAATTCTGACATTTGGTGCTTTCCAATAGATTTTTCTAACTTGGAACTTTAAAAGTCTGGATTACTGATGGGGGTTGTTGTTCTGCTGTGGTCAACTGATAGTGTAAAAATTTTTTTAAGGATTTTTGTGGCTCTAGTGGCCTTTATTTGATGGTAAAGTGGGTTATAAGAGAGGGGGAAGACATTTGACAAAAGTCAGTAGGCCAGGACTCAAACCTGTGACGCCGGTATGTGGGTCACATGCTCTACCCCTGTTCCACCGTAACACCCAACATTTAGTGCAACATTTACTCTGAGAATAAAAGTTTTCACCTCAGACACATCAGACAATAAATTCCTGTCAAGCAGTTACTTCTTTTCTGTCTTCCTCTTTACAGACTTTACAGCATGTCCGATCACTACAACTTCAGCACCAACATGTAAGAGTGAAAGCATGGTCAATGTGGATCAGCTATACAACTGTACATATTTGAAAGGTATATATTACTAGACACCCTTT
This sequence comes from Anableps anableps, assembly GCA_014839685.1. Lineage (NCBI taxonomy): Eukaryota > Metazoa > Chordata > Actinopteri > Cyprinodontiformes > Anablepidae > Anableps > Anableps anableps. The sequence goes on along the minus strand of CM026086.1, from coordinate 190,933 downwards.
TTATTATCCATTTCTTCTTTAATTCCAGCTTCTACAGCCCCATCAATCATCCATCACTACCTGCTATCCATTGAGCTGAATACCACAGATGTTACAGCTGTAGAAGAGCTGAGGAATATCAGCTACCCCGTCAGCATCAACAGCAACATACAGATCTCTGATGTTAACATAACTACTGGTAGGACTAAACGAATTTCAGTGAATTATGAGGCTTTAGCAAAAATTCATCTGAGTTTTTTCCTGAAACTGAAACCTGAACCCCATCTTGTTTAGAATCTGTGACCGTAAAAAATAAGAATTTTTAATTAAATATTTTTCTTTTAAAAAAAGCAAAGCAGGGGCATTTCTTGAAAGTTTTATTTAAAAAATCTTACTTTTTCATTCAACCTATAGAATTCTGTTTGATCTTTATATGTTGTCATTTATCCAATGATTTGTCTGCAGTTTGCTCTCCAAGCAGTGGTGATTACCATTGCAGATGTGAGGATCAGTATCGCTGGCCATGTGACCAGTGTCTAGCATATGGATCATGTGACATCATCACTGATGACACATGTGGATGCATCCATGGCATCCCTGCTGATAGACAGTATTGCCAGTCTGAGGAACAATACAGTAAGTTGTTTTGTAGTGTTTATTTGTTCCAATCCTCACTTTGTATGCACATTTATTTTCCTACTTCCTTCTATCTTTCTCTCGTATCAACTTTTTATTCAGCTGCATAACACAGTGAGATTTTCTCATTTAATTATTTAATGGTGTCAAGCAAAGTGAAACCCTTACTGTGGGCTTTTAGACTTTTTTAAAGTATCACAGCTACATTAGTGTTAATTTCACCAACTTTCGGAGTTTCTGGTGTTTAATATATGCAATAAACATTTGCCTCTTTATTAATTCATAACATAAATTTTCCTTCTTTTATTTTTCCCCTTACCATTTTCTTTACTTTTGACAAAGATGAGATGATTTTACTTTAACATTCCAGTGTGATCATAATCTTCACAATTATGGAACAACTGCTACTGTGCCAAACTATAGACACACCCTTGATCATAAGTGCTTGAAGTGAAGCTGTATGAACTTCTTATCAAGTCAGTGGCATCTGTTCAAAAACCTAGGAATGCCTCTTTCAGAATGACTAAGAAACTTTTTCAACACACCGAAGTATTACCTATAATGGTAGTACTGTTTACTAATGAGGTGTGTGACATACCATCCCCCTGTCTCGTAATGCCCTTGTTCCTGAATAACCAGTTTGTTAGACACATCCTGTACATGCATGTCTGTTTCTGACTTCTCTTTGAGCCTTTCAAACATTCTCTTATTTCGGCTGTGTTAAAAGTAACAAATCTCTTAATTGAACACAACTGATTGCTGGATTTTACTTTAGTTTTAAAGACATCCTTCAGTCCACATTAACATTCACGTTACACTTGTGCTGTTAAAAACAGGTGGTTCCACTCTACCATACATTTATGCATCTACTGTCCTCTGCTTATCCAAGAATGGCTCCTATAGGGTAAAAGAACAGGTCTGTCAGGAAAACTTACACATTCCTTTTCCCAGTGATACACTAATGTGTATTTTGGATGATTGCAAGATGAGGCCTCCTTCAAATTCTGGGTCTGCCCTAAGGTTCAATACCAGTGCCTGAAAATCCTCCAAAGCAGGCGTCTGCAACTCCAGTTCTCCAATGGCACTCCCCTGTTGCATCCCTGCTCTAACACACCTGAATCAAAAGGCTGAATTATCTCCTAGTCATATCAACAATTTTGCAAAGGCCTGCTCATTAAGCATTTATTTGATTCAGGTGTATTGAAGCATTGACACATCCAGATATTGCAGGACAGTAGCTCCCAAGGACTAGAAATGCAGACCCCCTGCTCTAAAGGGATTCACCAAGGTGGCATGACAATCAGATGCCTGAATCTCTTCTTTGACAATTGTTGATGGGGAAAAGCAGTGACTTATCTTCTAAATCTCCCACCTGATGACAGAGCTCTTTAGCCTATTTTCAAGTTGAGCTGTTCTATGGAGGAATTTTGTTTTACTGCTTCTAAACAGGTTGTACTTTCTGTCATAGCTCATATGTCATTACCATAAGTGAAGCTTGGAACATACAGACTGGTAAATCAAGAGTTTACTCTTTCTTTAACATAACAGACTTGAGCAACACTTGCATAACCCACTTTTTGCTCCATCCTAAAAACACCTGTAAACAAGTGAGAAAATTTGAAGTCCTCCACTAGATGACATAGGACAGCCCTGATGAAACGTTGGACTGGTAATATGGTCAACTTTGTGCCTAGAATACATACACAGACAGCTCTTTCTGTGGTTTCACAAGACCCGATAGCCCTTAAAATATATATTATAGTCCCTGTGCCTTACAGGAGCATCTCCCCAAAAAACAACTCAATGAGCAAACTTCATTGACTCTGTGAGGTAGAGGTGCCTTAGTCCAATGCCAGGAGGAAAGTTACACTGCTCCTTCTTCATCCAAGATCTGACAGTCCATCAGAACATTATTTACAACACCCTATTGTAAGGTTCCCCAGGAGTGGTGAGGAGTTGGATTTCTTAAAAGCTCTGCCACAAGTCTTGTCCCAGCTGACAATGCAACTTTGAAGAGGCCTGTCAAACTTGATGCTCCTTGACAGCCTGGAATATATGTCTCCTTTAAGGTTCTAAATCACTGCAGAGGTGATATTTCTTTATCTGTTACTCTGTCCCCCATTGTTGATACAGTTTGCAACAACAATGTTCAATTCCTGTCCTCCAATCCTTCAGAACCTTAAAGAAATGAGAGTGGGGAATTTTCCACTCTCATTTCCTTCTTTAACATCAAATGCAGAACTTCTTTGGTTTCAAACTTTTAAATTAAAAAAATCTTGACTATATGATGGTAAATGTGACAGTTTAGCTGTTTTGCATGCCAGTACAGTTTTTGACATAGTTAAGTATCTCTGAAACAAGTTCCAGGCATCAAGGGTGTTGTTTTGAACTGGTTTACCTCCTACACAACGCACAGTAACAGTCAAAACATTGCCATCTGGTGTTTAGAAATATATATGACATTTATTTGCCTTTTGCTTGGATTTGAGATAGCCCTAGAAAAGAAAATTTAGGGTAAAATATTTACCACATGAAAAAATTCTAAATTTTACCACCTTTTGCTATTTTCACAATCTTACAAAGAGCTTTTGAGTTAAGTAAAATATGTGACATTATTTAAAATCCTCGTAAAAATATGCTGCAGTTATCGAATCTGACGACAGTTGATCCCACTGTACAAAAAAGCACTCACAAAATACTCAGCAGGATAACATAAAACACTTTTAATAATATGTTGACTTTTTTCTCTCTTCACCTTATTAGACTTTACAGCATGCCCTCAAAAATCAACAACTGTTGTACCAAAAAGTACGTCTTAAATCACCTTGTGTAAAGTTAAAACACAGGACCACGTATATTTAAAAAATATACCATGCACCGACTACAGCATTATATAAATATGTTAATTTAAATTTCAGCCTCTGTAACTTCACCAGAGGTCCGTCAATACCTGCTTTCCTTTGAGCTGAAAACCTCAGATGTTAGAGCTATAGGAGAGCTGAGAAACATCAGCTACCCCATCGGCTCCATCAGCCTTTTACTGGTCTCTGATGTTAACATCTCTGCAGGTAATAACTTGTAACTTTAACAATATGGACACATTACATTAGATGCTTTATTAATAATAATGTAAACTATCTGTCTTGCTTTCAGTGTGTTCCCCCAATAATACAAGGTACCAGTGCAGATGTGAGGATCAGTATGGCTGGCCTTGTGACATGTGCTCCAGGTTTGGCAAATGCAGCAACATTCTGGACAGTACCTGTGGATGCATCAGTGCACTTCCTCTAAATAATACTTACTGCCAGCCACTGTCAGGTGGGTGTAGCAAGTTTCTTTTAGTTGGTCAATTAATAGTTATTGGATCAGTTTTACTGGATTAGAAAACTGTCTTTTTCAACAGATCTTGATTCCTGCCCAACACAAACACCAACAGCTGGTGAGAATACCAAACTCTTCCTTCTACAACATTCTCAACATAGTGCTGTTCTTTGTTTTCAACCTGTGTGTTATAACTAAATAAAAACATGTATTAAATATTGTCTATTTTAACGACTTTAATATGACATAGCACTCATATAAAATATTATATTCTTAGTTGTGTAAATGTTCCAACAATAAAATCTATTTGACATATTGAAATAAGCAGTTTGCAGAGTGAAAGTACTTCAACTGAAATATAATTCTTTCAGACCAGCAATGATCATAATAAACAATAGTTGTGCAAAAAAAAACCATAGCAACAATTGCAACAACTACTGTCAGAATTCAGAATGGGTTCTTTAATAAAATGATTCATGCTTATTCAACAAAATCATCAGGTTGACCAATAACTGTAAGAGATCCATTTTTCTCGCAATAATAATGACTCCAAATCCATCTATAAAGTTTGACATTGTTCGAGAATTTGCTCTTTATTGCGGGTATTATAAATAAATAACTTGATATTTAAATCCATTATTATTTGTTCCAAATGTTTCTGCAGAGCCAACTGTTACATCAGCAATCATCACAAATGCAACTGTTGTCACAAGTAAGTTAAACAAATGAGGGGAATATCTCAGTTTCTTCTGAATATTTAGTCTTTTGATTCTTAATGGAAACAAACACATTGATCAGAAGATTTCATTGCTTTGTATAGATTCAACACCAGTTGCCACGACATCCATGAATACTACAACAGCTGCAACAACAGTGATACCAAGTAAGTGACTAAGGAATCATAGAACCAGTTTCTTTAATTAACATCAGCATCCATTGTTACTTTCAAAAGTGGAAAATGTATACTTTTGTGCACAAAGCATTGACCGTGTTTTATTTGGGGAATTATACCAGATATTGGTATTAAACAAAAACAATCAGACTGACCAATAACTGTAAGACATCACTTTTTATTGCAAAATTAATGACTCAAAAACATATAAAAGCTTGAAATTTGCTCTTTAGTGCCAGTGGTATAAACAAAAAACTTAATATTTCAATCCATTTTTATTTGTTCCAAATGTTTCTGCAGAACCAACTGTTACATCAGCAATCATCACAAATGCAAATATTTTTACAAGTAAGTCAAACAAATGAGGGGAATACCTAAATTTCTTCTGCATATTTATTCTGTTGATTGTTAATGGAAACACATTAATCAGAAAATGTCACTGTAAAATTGCTTTGCATAGATTCAACACCAGTTGCCACAACATTCATGAATACTACAACAGCTGCAACAACAGTGATACCAAGTAAGTGACTAAGGAATCATAGACAAGAGTCTCCATTGGTTAACATTGGCACTTGTTACTTTCAAAGGTGGGAAAAATATACTTTTGCTCCCAAAGCATCGATTATTATAATGTCATTTGTTGGTTTGTTGGTTCAACAGGTGACATTGACTAAAACTCATTCTTATGAGGCTCATTGTAAAAAAGATTGTTTGAAATGTTTTAGAAAGTCTTTGTAACATTGTTTGGCTTAGTTTGTACACCATTTCACACTGAAATAAGAGAAAATTAATTGATCGGTTTAATATGGGCAGCATAGTGGCTCCAACAGTTAACACTGTCACCTCACAGCTTGACGGTTTCTCTGTGAAATCTCAGTTGAACTCCTTTCTGGAGTTTGGATCTTCTCACTGTGGATACAGTGGGTTTAGCTAAAAGAAGAAATGATTCTGACCAAAGATATGGTCAAGTTTTAACAATGAAAACTTCTACTTTTTCTCTTTGCACTTTTTGTTGTTGTTTGAAAAGATTATAAAGTTAAATGAAAGATAGTTCGGACATCAGGAAAAGACAGTTGAATTGTAAACCCAGTCTGATGTCAGCTAAATTGTAATGTTGATTTTCCAGAGTGTACAGAACTCCCTAGGGCTAGGCCCTAGGGAGTTCTGGGCCCCTCTGTCAGCCTCTGTCTGGTCCTCAGGCCCCTCTGTCCTACATGTTTTATATGTGTCTCTTTTCCAGCACTCCTGATTCAAATTATTGCATGACCTCCTCTGCATGCCATCTAGTGCTCAGCAGCCTGTTCATCACCCAGTTATTTAAGTCAGGTGTGTGGCAGCAAGGAGATACCTAAAACATGCAGGACAGAGGGGTGAGGACAAGCGTTGGGAACCATTGCCTTTTCTGACATGGAGGATTTTTTCCCTTCTTTTTGTGTTCCCTCACAATAGATTTACTAGGCTCTTTGCAAAGCTCTTTCTTCTACAACATTCTAAACGTAGTGTTGATCTATGTTTTCAACCTTTAAAATAGAAATGAATGAGAATCAGTCATTGTCAATGTTAATTTTAAAATTTTAACATCAAAATATTATTTTAATATAGTTTTAGTTTTATAAATAAGTTTTATTTTAATCTTTTTTTTTTTTTATTAAAAATGTTTTTGCAGAGCCAACTGTTACATCAGCAATCATCACAAATTCAACTGTTGTTACAGATAAGTCAAACAAATTAGGGTAATGACTCAATTCTTTTTTTTGTCGGAGGCATGTTTAATCTGTGGATTTCTATTGAACCAAAATTAGTCAAAAGGTTTTACAGCAAAATCATTTTTTAGATTCAACATCAGCTGGAACAACAGTTCCAAATATGACAATAGCTGTAACAACTGTTGTAACAGGTAAAGGACCTTCAGTAAATAAATAAATAAAATAAATTTATATATATATATATATATATATATATATATATATATATATATATATATATATATATATATATATATATATATATATATATATATATAAATTCCCTTCTCACTCTCCACGGGTGGTCTTTCTCAACCTCTGAGCTCGGGTCCTCTACCAGAGGCCTGGGAGCTTGAGGGTTCTGCGTAGTATCTTGGCTGTGCCGAGAACTGCGCATTTCTGGACTGAGATGTCTGATGTTGTTCCTGGGATCTGTTTTAGCCACTGCTCCAGCTTGGGGGTGACTGCCCCGAGGGCCCCGATGACCACAGGCACCACTGTGGTCTTCACCTTCCAGGCCTTCTCCAGTTCCTCTCTGAGGCCCTGGTATTTCTCCAGTTTCTCGTGTTCCTTTTTCCTGATGTTGCAATCGCTTGGTATTGCTACATCCACCACAACAGCTTTCCTCTGTTGTTTATCCACCACCACGATGTCCGGTTGGTTCGCCATTACCATTTTGTCTGTCTGGATCTGGAAGTCCCACAGGATCTTAGCTCGGTCATTCTCTACCACCTTTGGGGGTGTGCCCCACTTTGATCTTGGGGCTTCCAGTCCATATCCTGCACAGATGTTTCTGTACACTATGCCCGCCACTTGGTTATGACGTTCCATGTACGCTTTCCCTGCCAGCATCTTGCACCCTGCTGTTATGTAATAACATATATATATATATATATATATATATATATATATATATATATATATATATATATATATATATATATATATATATATATATATATATATATATATTTTTTTTTTTATTTTTTTTTTTTATTTATTTTTTTTTTACATATATTCTACTCTGAATTGAGTTTTAAGACATTGTGTTGAGGGGTGGTTTGTTTTAACACTCACTGATCCAGAAGACTGGTTCAAAAGATATTTAAAATAATATTTGCAGCATTGTTTGGTTTTGTGTTTACACTTATGAGAGAATATTAATTGATTGGGGTTTAATATGGGCAGCATTGTTGCTCCAATTAACACTGTCATCTCAGCACCAGGTCTCTGAATCAAATCTCAACTGAACTTCTGCGTATTTTGTATTTTCTATCTGTGCCCACATTGTGTTTTTAGCTGAAATGAAAGATAGTTTTGACAGAATAATTAAGTTTTCCAAATGACAACGTATATTTTTTTTCTTCCCACTTTTTACAGTATTTTATAACACAATTCTGTAAACCCAGTTTGAGAATTACACAAAATTGAAACTACCAACTACCAAATATTTTAGAAAACCCAGTTTATCTAGTAATAAATTACCTCATCTTTATACAAATGTTTGAAAATGATACTGACCCACTCTTCAGATATTCCAGAGAGGCTGTCTGTGAGGTTTAGATTATGTGCTAATGTGAATTAATTGACCATTCTCACTGTCTCCACCCGTGTTTGTCCTAAACCAGTTTTATTGGTTTGAGATCAGCACACTGTGCAGATTAGTCAAGTTATTTCGACCCTACTGGTCGACCTTTGAAGCAGTTGGGAACATGATCAGGTGCTTGAATCACTTTAATAGGTTCCTTTTGATGTGGAAGAGCATCATGATGATCGAACACCTCACGGAGAAATATGGAGCAATATTAGTTTAGCTTCTTATGTCTGAAATATCCTTCTCTCAGTTATGATTCATATCTCATGATCATAGGTGAGGGTCCGATCATAGACGAACCAGTAAATCAAGAGCTTTGCTTTTTGACTCAGCTGTATCTTCACCATGACAGACCAAAGTGGCGCACTCATTACTGTGGACAAATCCCGAAAATGTCTGTTCATCTACTACCATCAGTCATGAACAAGACACCAAGATACTTGAACTCCTCTACTTGAGGCAGAGAATGATCAGAGGAGGCAGTCCACCTTTTCCAGTAGAGAAATATGGCCCCAGACTTAAGGAAACTGACTCTTATCCTAGCTGCTTCTCACCCAGCTGCAAATTGTGTACTTGTGGACTCATGGACTGAAGATGCCTAAAGAAAAAAATATCCATAACCACAAAAAGCAAAGATGAGTGCTTGAAATCCCCAAGCTAAACTCCTTCATCTCCTTGACTATGCCTTGAAATCCTGTCCATAAACAACACGGATAAGACTGGGCAAAGGGGGCAACCCAGGAAAAAACCCCAACTCCAATATGGACATGTCTTGCTTTGCTCATAGAGGAAACTTGTGGCCCATAAGGGCACTCTTAGCTCCCCATTCCCCTGCAGCACTTCCTACAAAATGCCTCAGGAAAAACCTTTTCCAGATTTACAAATCACATGTAGACTGGAGAAGATCTGGTCCACTATTCCATGGCCTAGGACTAAAACCACTCTGCTCCTCCTGAATGCGAGGTTCCATGATTGGTCAGAGTGTTCCTTCCAAAACCTTGAAGTAGATTTACCCAAGGAAGCTGAGAAGTGTGATCCCTAAATATTTGGAACACACCCTTTAGTTCCCATTCTTAAAAAACAGTACCGCCACCACAGACTCCCACTCCACAGGGGTTCCCCTGAAATACACTGCTACACCATAATCCCTTCTGGAGCAAACTTTACTCATGACACAATGCAGTCAGGCAAGTGTTTTTCTTATGGCTACTACAAACCTATTTTATTACTATACAGGGAACCATGATGAGTCATTTCAGAAAAAAAACTATACTCCAGTGCTGTACACCACTGCATCCATTGCTTTGGTTTACACTTGGTGATGTGAGCCTTGGATGCAGCTGCTTGCCCATTTCATGGAACTGTCTTTGCACCATTCCTAAACTAATCTGAAAGCCACATGAAGTTTGAAGGTCTGTAGCTTTTGACTAAAGAAGGTTGGTGCTATTGTTCCCAATTACAGGTCCATGAATATTTAACTGAGGAATTTTTAGTAGTGAGGAAGTGAGGATCAAAGTAACACATAGGAATTTGCTGATCTGCTGTGATGTGGTGTATGGTGAAGCAGTTGGAGTATGCATGTTCTTCCCTTGCATGTGTAAGTGCTCGCCAAGTATTCTGGCTTTCTCCTACAGTACAAAAATATGACTGTTTGATTGAGTGGTTTCTTTAAATTGTTCCTATGTGTGAGTGTGCCTATAGATGGTTGTGTGTCCCTGTGATGTACTGGCAACCGGGTTATAACACCACCTCCTGTCTTCTGGCAGGGGGTCTGGGTCTGGGTGACATCTGACAGAATAAAAGTGCTTAGTATTGCTGAGTTGGCTTTGGTAACTCGCAGTAAAGAAATGGCTGAGCTAAACTCAGCACGTATTGCCACAACACAGCAATGTCCTCTGGCGACAATAACAAACTGCTCTAACAAACGTGTTTCTGACTTCCTGTTCAGGAAATCCTTAATTGAATTAAATCATTCTGTCTTAATTGAACATTTTGACAGCTGTATTAGCTAAATATTGACACAGTTAATTTGTTCTAGTGAACAATGGTTTATATTAATTGTGTGTTTTAGTATAACTAGAAAAGTTGAAAATAAAGTTTAAAAATGTATTTACAATGCATTTTGACTTAATTTTGAGTTTTTAAATGTTGTTGAAAAAGTTACATATTATATTGTCACTAATAGGAAAAACATAATCACATGACCACAACTTTTAACTCAATAATTTGGCAATTAATTTATGTAAACAAATGTGATTTGCACTGAGTTCATATTGAGCTTTAATTGTTATGACTTGTCTGTTCTTATACATCCCCAGCAGCGATTTACAAGGATTTGTTATATATTTGTTAAATCTTTTAAGTAATACATCTTTAAAGCTTGAAGCAAAGATCACTCAATGTTTTAAATGAAAATGAAGAATTATATTTTTCTATGATTAGTTTCAATAACTGTTCTTTTACAGATTCAACACCTGAGGCCACAACTTTCACTGTCACCAACATGACAACACCTGTGACAAGTAAGGCCTTTGATAAAGTATCTGCTCTATATTCCCAGATCCACATTGGACTGTAAATATTAACTGGTTGTTACGTGTTATCTGGTTGGTTATTAAATGCTATGCAACTAGCTAACCAGTTACCAATTGTTTGGCTAAATTTAATGTCTGTTGCTACTGTTATCAGTTTTCCAACTGTATCAACAAACAAATGTTACCTTTATTTTCCTCATTAATTTTGCCGTTTTCAACTTGTATGATTAGAATTTGTTTCAGAAGTTTTTAGTGCAGTTTCTAAAGGCTTACCCAAACATTTCTATCCATCCATCCATCGATCCATACATCCACTGTCTTCCGCTTATCCAAGGTCGGGTCGTGGGGGCAGGAGTCTAAACAGGGAGACGTAGACTTCCCTCTCCCCAGCCACTTGGGCCAGCTCCTCTGGGGGTATCCCAAGGTGTTCCCAGGCCAGCAAAGAAACATAGTCCCTCCAGTGTGTCCTGGGTCTTCCTCTGGGTCTCCATCTGGTGGGACATGCCCGGAACACCTCACCAAGGAGGCATCCAGAAGGCATCCTAACCAGATACCCAGAGCTATCTCAACTCTGAATTGAGATGGCTTGGGCATCTCAATTCAGAGTTGAGTTCAGTTTTTTTCTGGGGTGTTATATGTGATATTGTATGAAATATAACTGTGAAGTGGAAGTGAAGGGAACAAGATGCCTTGTTTTATTATTATTATTATTATTATTATTATGTTTCAAATTAAATTTGGGAAAGTGTGGCATATTTTTATTCAGCCACCTTTACTTCAACATCCCTAGACAGAATCCAATAAAACCAACTGCCTTCAAGAGTCACCATATTGGTAAACAGAGTCTGCCTGTGTGTGATTTAATCTCAGTATGAATAGGGCTGTCTTGTAAAGACCTCAGAGGTTTGTTAGAGAGCATTAGTGAACAAGGAACACAGCAGACAAGTCAGGTTGGAAGTTTGTGGAGAAGTTTAAAGTTGGGTTACATACAGCAGTGTCTCAATCAGTTATTCAATGGCTCACCTATCAAGCCTTATCAAAGCATATGCATGTCTTAGAATGGACCAGTCAAAGTCCAGACCTAAAAGTACAACACTGACAGAGACATACCCCAAAAGAATTGCAGCTGTCTGCAACAACAGGGAATTCCGCAAAGCATCAACTTAGAAAATTATTTGTAGAAACATTTGACAGCAATGTATGCCTTTCGTTCTACTTTACAATTATAAACTCCTTTGTGTTGTCTCTTATAAATATAGGGTGACAAAAGTATTTGATACACTTCCGATTTTTCAAGAAAGAAAAAACAGAGTGGGAGGATGTCAGGACTGGATTCTAATGCAGTTGTAATATTCTCCAGCGTGTCTAAATGAGTTGATCTTTGGTTTTAGAGGTCTTAAGGCTGAAACCAAACAGAAACCGTATAGAAACTTCAATTTTATCTATGTAGTAGGAGGGAAATTACCGTATTTTACTGTCTATAAGGCGCACCTAAAAGTCTTCAATTTTCACAAAAAACGGCAGTGCGCTTTATAATCCAGTGCGCCTTATGTGTGCACTGGATTCCAAAATCTGTTTGACACAGGGACGTAATATGTACGGTACCGGTACGTAAGGTGGAAGCGATAAACCAATCAGAGAACACTTATCCCTGCCACGCCTCCGGCAGCTATACCACCGGTATGCTGCAAAACAACATTTGTTTTTCTCAGGACCCCGAAATGGTGCCAGTAAAGAGACATGCTTACGAGGCACAATTCAAACTACAGGCTATCAGTTACGCGGTTGTTCATGGGAGTAGAGCAGCTGCGAAAGAATCAACATCAATGAATCTATGGTGCGGAAGTGGAGGAAGCAAGAGGATGAACTGCGCAAAGTTAAGGAGACCAGAGTTTCCGTGGGAACAAAGCGAGGTGGCCACAGTTAGAAGACCAACTTGAACAATGGATTATTGAACAAAGAACAACCGGAAGAAGCGTCACTACAGTCACCATTCGACTGAAGACAACAACGATAGCACAAGACCTGAAGATCGAAAACTTTCAAGGAGGTCCGTCTTGGTGCTTTTGTTTTATGAAAAGGCGTCACCTCTCCATCCGCGCGAGGACTACCGTGGCGCAGCAACTCACCGATGTGAAAAAAGAAGTAAAGGAAACTAATTCGGAGCTTGCCATAGGATTAACTAAAGAACTCCAACCGCTGGACATTGAACGCCCTGTTTATATGCCAAAGTGAAGTTGAGAGTGGCGTGGGAGCGATGGATAGCAGATGGTGAACACACATTTACTCCGCCGGGTGAGTTATGCCATCATATGCGAATGGATTGTGGATGCCTGGGCGAAGGTATCTGTTTTAACTGTTGTCCGAGCTTTCGCGAAAGCCGGCATCATTGCTGAACAGCCAACTGGCAACGAGACTGACTCCGACAACCATGAGAGGGAATCCGGCATGTTTGATGGCAAAACTGCCCAGCTGTTTAATTCAGACACTGAAAATGAGGACTTTGATGGATTTGTGGAAGAAGAATGTTTAAAAAATAATGTGAGTGTATTATTACATTGTAGAACATTGTTCAACCAAACTCGCTGTTTTGCTTCCGTGACCTTTTTTTTTGTAGACCGTATGTTTTATAGTGCACTTTATAATCCGGTGCGCTTTATGAATGGGTTAAGTACAGAAATGGGCGCCATAATTGTGGAGTTTTTGCAGGGAGGTTTTGAGATTTCTGATGAGACATTTTTTGTATTTTTTTTTTTTAATTCAAAGCTATGTCTTTAAATACACATTAACATGATCCAGGATGGAACAAATTGATAAAAGGAGGCATAAAATAATGTATTCAGTCCAAAATGCACACGTTCTGAGCAAAAATCTATTTATTATGTTAACATAGCATAACATTAATTATATGTAAAATAACACTTTGTTCATGTCAGTGGCATTATTAGGTTATCACATTTGCATTCAGAGTTGTTTAAAATTCAAACGTGAAATAAAGAACCTGTGTTTTATTTGTATTGATTCCACAGTGTTTTGTAGTACTAAGCCTAATTTAGTATTGGGGGTCCAGGCTGACAAACATTGAAGATCTCTGGTCTAGAGAAAGAAATCTTATTTTCCAGGGGCACAGAATCAGTTGTTTTCCTACACATTTCAATAGAATAAGGAAAGAGCTGACCAAATATTTTACTACAAATAATGTTAAAAGTTAAAGAAAAAAATAACAATTTACAAAACAGTACAAGAAGACAATGGGACAATAAAGTACATCCATACAGCGTTTTAAAAGCATCACAATAAAATGAGTAGACTACCTTCAGCTAGCCCAGTCATGTTGAGCAGTGCCAAAAGTTAGACACCCTATGTCTAAGGGGGTGAGCAGCATGCACAGTTCATGCCAATTTCTAGAATTTTCAGCAGGCTCCCCTGTGGGAGAGGAGCTGTGGAGAGAGGGTTTAACATTACATCTAAAAGAGATTGCTGAAACATTTGGGGGAGAATAAACTAGTCTACAATCCAGAAACAGATGAGAAAAAAAAAGACCCAATACCATTTGACACCTCTTAATATCACCAAACTGTCCAGCAAGGATGCAGATTAACTACATAGGCCCATTGCAAAAATGGAGTTACAAGAAGAAGAAATCATTCAAAACCTTAATGGGTTCCCTACTAGTGTAATATGGTGTTCATAAAAATCGTGCAGATGACTGTTTCCACAGGTGACAAAGAAGCTACAGTTTGAACAAAGTCCAATATGCATTATGACCTTACTACCTTATACAGTCGTGTTTCCTCACGACTGTATAATGTCCACAAGAATGTGCATTACTGCACAATTCCATCCAGAGTTAAGATAACTGTTAAAGTTAATGTGAGTTTCAGAGGAGATTTTGGTTAAACTATCTCGATCAAACATGCAAGTAGTGAAAATATACTACCACCAACATAGTGAACTGATAAGCTATAGATTAAAGCTTAAATTTGTTACTTTTATAAAAATTTATTTTTTTACATATTTGTTAAAACTGTCACTATCTCCTGACAGTAGACTATGAGACAGATAACCTGTGAAAAAATTCAAACTCTTTTGGCTCCTGCCAGTGACTCTAATGCCATTTGCAGAAATACACTGTTCCGGTCAGAAACAACCAATCAGAGCCAGGAGCAGGGGCGGGCTGATTAATGGGAGGTTGGGGAGGTTTCCCAAATGGCCGGTCTTTTCCAGGCTGAACCAGCTGGTGGTCGGAATGTGTTGTTTTTTTTTTTTTTTTAAACCCACAAAAAAAGCACATTAGCTCTGCCGCACAGCCACCCTCACGGCCGCTTTGGCGCTTCATAAGCAGGGAAACGTCAGGCTGAGTCAGTCTGATATTTTACTTACTAAGGAGAGATATGAGTGGCCACTCCCAATTTGAAAAAGAAAGAAAGGAAGGAAGAGGAGGGGGTTAAATTGGCCAGTATATACCAAAATAAACGAGAAAGAGATGGGTGAAGCTGAACAGTTTAGGGAGAAAAAAAAAGTTGGTGCAGGATGCAGCCAAATGTGCCAAATTAACATATATTTTCCTGTTGGAGGAGCCAAAGTCAATAATGACACAGGACCAAGCAGGCCTACAGCAGGTTAGCAAATATCAAGCACTGCCTGCACGGCTTCATCACCCCATCCCAGACTTGGCATATGCCAAGTGTGTTTTTGTTTTTGGATGTGTTCAGTGCACACAGAACACTAAAGGCAGCCTATCAGCAATGTTATACCATACGTGCATAAATAATTAATCTGCTTGATCAACTGAAATCAATCCATACCGAACAGAAAAATGCACGCATTTCTTTATTGCAAAAGAAAACATTTTAGGAGCAACTCTGTGTTCAAAGTAAAAAAGATCATATCTGAATATGGAGACTATATATCTAGTTTCCTGTTCTGTTTTTTATCAATATATAGATTTTTTTTTTCTACCCGCTCAGGAAAAAAAACAAATAAAATCAGTAATTCACATCCTGTGTGCTTAGAGCTCTTATTATGTTGATTTTTGTATTGTATTTGTTTTCTAACACTAGGAGTTCTTTGCAAAAGTGTTATAAAGTTTATCATTGTTGCTGTTAATTAGCAGACAAGGACAGTATTAGATGTGGTTGTGGAGTTGTGAAAGAGGAACAGGATAATGCCTGCTGGAGGAGGAAGAGGGAGAGATGGATGCAGAGGGACAGGAGGAGGAGCAGGAGATAGAAGAGGAGGAGAAGCAGGAGAGTGGCGTAGGAACTATTAAAAAAGTGCCAGGTGCAGTGTGCAGGTTTGGGTAGGCCTTATGTCTTTCCTTAGGATTTTACCCCATTAAGATCAAAGGATTGTGGTCCAAACCTCAGTTTTTTGACATCTGAAAAAAGTTATTTCCCTTCATCGTGTAATAGGCCTGTAGAGCTTTTGAGGTTGTTTTTATTTCCTAATATTTGCTTTGATTTTTATATGCTGCTTATTAAATAAACTTTTGTCGACTGATTTTTATTTTTAAAAAAATAAAAATCAATTTAATTTAATTTTGTCATTAAATCCATAGACACACAGTAGTTTTGATTGTTGGAAAAAAAAAATGTTGTTTCTATACCGCAAATAAAGTTGTTATAAAATTATAGCTCCGATTTTGTTCGTTGTGCGATCAAATAGAAGGCCTCTCCAAACCAGGCTCCCAGGCTGAATTTCAACCCCAGCCCACTCTAGCCAGGAGGAATGTTTTAGCACTGTGAATCACATTCGTGTATATACTTCTCACACCCATCTCCCGCACAGTGTATGCTGTCGTTCAAACTCAAGATTCCGGTTGTGCTGCAGCTGTGCTAACGGCAGACAAACAACATAATGTTTCAGGAAAAACTGCCAGTTTCTCGAGTTTTCCTCCCCCACAGCAAAAACTCTGCTAACCCTAACCTTACTGTTTTCTCCACTACTCTAAATTTTAAAAACACTACAGTTGCCTCCATCATCTTACCCAGTACTAATTCCACAACTACGCCCACTGTTTCTCTGACAACTAATCTCAGTACTTCAGTTGCTACCCTCACAACAACCAAGGTTCTAACTACCACAATTCACACCATTACCAATATAACATATTCCCCTGCAACCCAGACAGCTACTTCATTTCTCTCTGTGAGTGCAACTAACACTACTCTCACAACAAACATGACTGCTGCCACCACAAAAAGACCAGCTCCAATCAGTACCACAAGTACTTCCACTAAGCCCGCCACAACTGCTATACTAGCTACAACTCGTACCCCGAACTTGACCAACACTATCACTTCCAACACCCCCACACCTGTTACCAACCCTCCTACAACTAGAACTCCTATCAATGCCCTAACAACTGCAACCACAGCCACTGTTGTGGCTCCATCTACTGTCTTAACCATCACAATCACCTTACCTCCTGCAGCTACAGGTAACATTGCTATGACAAATTGTTTTTATTCTTTGTTTGTTATTTACCCTGGGAATTTCCTGGGATTGCATTTTTTTGTTAGTCATAGAGAGTTGCTACTGCAATGCTTTTAAAATAAAGCTGTTTGGGTTTTATATATATATATTAAAAAAAAATTCCCTTCTCACCCTCCACGGGTGGTCTTTCTCAACCTCTGAGCTCGGGTCCTCTACCAGAGGCCTGGGAGCTTGAGGGTTCTGCGTAGTATCTTGGCTGTGCCGAGAACTGCGCATTTCTGGACTGAGATGTCTGACGTTGTTC
This sequence comes from Anableps anableps, assembly GCA_014839685.1. NCBI lineage: Eukaryota > Metazoa > Chordata > Actinopteri > Cyprinodontiformes > Anablepidae > Anableps > Anableps anableps. The sequence goes on along the minus strand of CM026086.1, from coordinate 173,487 downwards.
CTGGGATCTGTTTTAGCCACTGCTCCAGTTTGGGGGTGACTGCCCCGAGGGCCCCGATGACCACAGGCACCACTGTGGTCTTCACCTTCCAGGCCTTCTCCAGTTCCTCTCTGAGGCCCTGGTATTTCTCCAGTTTCTCGTGTTCCTTTTTCCTGATGTTGCAATCGCTTGGTATTGCTACATCCACCACAACGGCTTTCCTCTGTTGTTTATCCACCACCACGATGTCCGGTTGGTTCGCCATTACCATTTTGTCTGTCTGGATCTGGAAGTCCCACAGGATCTTAGCTCGGTCATTCTCCACCACCTTTGGGGGTGTGCCCCACTTTGATCTCAGGGCTTCCAGACCATATCCTGCACAGATGTTTCTGTACACTATGCCCGCCACTTGGTTATGACGTTCCATGTACGCTTTCCCTGCCAGCATCTTGCACCCTGCTGTTATGTGTTGGACTGTCTCAGGGGCCTCCTTGCACAATCTACACCTTGGATCTTGTCTGGTGTGGTAGATCTGAGCCTCTATTGCTCTGGTGTTTAGGGCCTGTTCCTGTGCAGCCAGGATGAGTGCCTCTCTGCTGTCCTTGAGTCCAGCTTTTCCAGCCATTGGTAGGATTTCCTGATATCAGCCACTTCAGTTATTTGTCGGTGGTACATCCCATGTAGGGGCTTATCCTCCCATGATGGTTCCTCCAGCACCTCATCCTCTGGTCCCCATTGTTTGAGACATTCGCTGAGCACATCGTCGGTTGAGGCTTTGACCTTGATGTATTTATGGATCTTGGATGTTTCATCCTGGACAGTGGCTCTCACACTCGCTAGTCCTCTGCCTCTGTCCTTATGGCTCGCGTATAGTCTCAGGATGCTGGATTTAGGGTGGAACCCTCCATGCATGGTTAGTAGTTTCCGAGTTTTAAGATCCATGGTCTTTATCTCTTCCTTTGGCCAGCTTATTATTCCTGCAGGGTATCTGATTACTGGCAAGGCATAGCTGTTTATCGCACGGATCTTGTTCTTGCCATTGAGCTGGCTTCTCAGGACTTGCCTTACTCGTTGGAGGTATTTGGCTGTGGCTCCTTTCCTTGTGACCTCATCGAGGCTGCCATTTGCTTGTGGTATTCCCAGGTACTTGTAACTGTCCTCAATGTCTGCTATTGTTCCCTCTGGGAGTGAGACCCCTTCTGTGTGGATGACCTTCCCTCTCTGTGTAACCATCCGACCACACTTCTCTAGTCCGAATGACATCCCAATGTCAGTGCTGTAGATCCTGGTGGTGTGGATCAGTGAGTCGATGTCTCGTTTGCTCTTAGCGTACAGCTTGATGTCATCCATGTAGAGGAGGTGACTGATGGTGGCTCCGTTCTTGAGTCGATATCCGTAGCCAGTCTTGTTGATGACTTGGCTGAGGGGGTTCAGACCTATGCAGAACAGCAGTGGGGACAGAGCGTCTCCTTGGTATATGCCACATTTGATGGACACTTGTGCAATTGGCTTGTAGTTGGCTTCAAGGGTGGTTTTCCACATCCCCATCGAGGCTGCAATGAAGGCTCTTAGAGTCCTGTTGATGTTGTACATCTCTAAGCATTCAATGATCCAAGTGTGTGGCATTGAGTCATAGGCTTTCTTGTAATCAAATATATATATATATATATATATATATATATATATATATATATATATATATATATATATATATGTATATATATATATATATATATATATATATATATATATATATATATATATATATAAACAACCCAGGTTCTGACATTATTATAAAAGGTAAAATTGAAGGAACCTTAGTGAACCTGTTTAATGTTTATATTCCACCAGGCAGTGACTGGTCATTCTACAAATATGCACTTGACACCATGGAAAAAAAAGAAAAAAAAAAATCACAAATTTTCAAGCTGGAAGAACTGTCTAGAATCTTAAGGTGGTGCACTTATCATTCTGAGTTCAAAACAAATGTTCGAGATTACAGATTTAAGTTGTAACTAATCCCCCCTGTGAAGCATAACTCCAAATTCCAGCAAAGTGGGCGGAGCCAAGAGATACTGAGAGGCACGGTGGAGTCTGGGGGTGCGAGGATAGGGTAAGCAGGGCTGTGTCAGGAAGAACGAAGATCTGTTGCTTTCTTATAAAGACTCATTGTATTTATCGACTTTTAAATCAAAAAATAAACAAGTGACAAATCTAGTGACTTTTCTCTGTGTTGTTGGAGACTTTTATGCCCACATTGCTTTGTAGCTCAGTTGCAGCCCTGCTGTGTACTGAGTAAGCAAAGAGCTATGGTGACCATTTTCCACTTCCGAAGCACTGCAGTCAGTCTGACAGTCAATCCGTCCTGCATTGTACCTTCACTAAGAGTCAGAGCAGAGAAGACCCATTCCACTCCGTGTTCACATTGTAAATAAATCACACATTTACTAAGCTAAGTAACACTATCGATCAGTGTTCACCATGGTCACACCTGACCTCCTGACTCACCACCGGGTGGGCGGGGCTACATTAGCAAAAAAAGTTGTTCGATTTCTCTAGTGCTTTTAACACCATCCAGCCAGGACTCCTGAGGGACAAGCTGGAGCTGTCAGGAGTGGACCACCACATGTCCCAGTGGATACCAGACTACCTCACTGGCCGCCCACAGTATGTGAGGACACAGGGCTGTTTCTCTAACAGGATGGTCTGTAGTATGGGGGTCCCTCAAGGAATTGTGCTGGCACCTTTCCTCTTCATCCTCTACACTGCAGACTTCTCTATCAACTCCCCACACTGCCATCTGCAAAAGTTCTCTGACAGTGGACTCAGAACTTTATGGACTGGTGCCAGCAGAACCACCTCTTGATCAATGCTGCTAAAACCAAAGAGCTGGTGGTGGATTTCCACAGGCGCAGAGCCACCTCAGTGATACTGGTGAACATCCAGGGAGTGGACATTGAGATCGTGGATTCTTATAAGTACCTGGGTGTTCACCTGAACAACTGGACTGGACTTATAACACTGATGTGCTTTATAAGAAGGGTCAGAGCAGACTCTACCTGCTGAGGAGGCTGAGGTCTTTTGGACTGCAGGGGGCACTCCTGAAGACCTTCTTTGACTTTGTATTGGCATCAGCCATCTTCTATGGAACTGTATGTTGGAGCAGCAGCTTATCTACAGCTGAAATGAAGCAGTTTGATAAGCTCCCCAGGAAGCCCAGCTCTGTGCTAGGATGCAAAGCAGCTGCTGGACTCTATAACCATCATTACTCCCAATAAGTGTTTATATCCATGCTAGTATTTGTACAACTCTACCATTTTTCTATTGTCATTAACTGTAAATAGTTTTCATTTTTAATGCTCAGAGACATGCATATCTTGTACGTGGTGGAGCTGAGGTAAGAGAAAGGGAACCTGAAGGAGCCTGAGAAGACAAGGGTGGAGACAGTGGCAGTGAAGCTTGGCTGGTGAACAGGTGGAACCATGGATTGCGGGGCTTATATCTGGATCCTTGGATGCTAATTGGCATGAACAGGGGGTGAACCCAACAATGGATATTGCAAGTAAGCTAGAGGGAGTGTGCCAGTTTGAATTTTCGGCAAGCCTTCATTTCAACCTGGAGAGACTCCCACAGAGAGAGAGAGACAATTAGAGAGTTTTATTTGACTTAAAGTTCTTTGACACTCGGACCCTGGGAGAAGATAAGTACACTGAGAATCCCCATGAGTTTGAATGAACAACATAGGGTGAGGATTTAGGGTCATCTTCCCTCTAAAAGAGGGTGCAGGGGCCGAGCTAAGTGAGGAAGAGGGGTTTACAGTGTGGAAGTTAAAGGAGTTGAGTCAATGGTTTAGAAAAGGTGACAAATTAGGCTTTTTGCTAGAGCATTGGAAGAGAGATGCTGAAGATGCATATCTGCTAAGGAGAAGGTTGAACTAGCTGTGCTTGTGAGAGGCTGCTTGGGGCCTGCAAGAGGCTGCTTGTTTGCTTGTTTGAATGCCTGAGACGGATGCACACCCACAGACGGATGCACGGCCAAGCTGCGGATACATGCCTGCACAGTGGATCAAAGCTGCATGGGCGGATGCGCAACTGCATGGGCAAATAAATGCCCACACAGCAGATACACGCCTGTACAGTGGATCGACGCTTGCACGGATGGATTCATGCCCACGCAGATGGGTGTATGCCTGCACCGACTGGTGAGAGGTGAAGAAAGAAAAGCTTAGATATGATATGATATGATATGATATGATATATGATAAAACAATCCAACACCAGTAAGTAGTAAGCAAGCTTATGTATATGCTGAGAGGCTGAGAGACTGATGGGCAGCAAGCACAGAAGGGTGGTCCGGGCAAATGTAGGAGAAAGCAGTTGATGACCAGCGGCCGAGCTGCTGAAGGTAAGCTGTAAGTATACCCTAAGTTACTGCAGTGAGGCTGCCCCTAGCCTAAGAGTGGCCTGAGAATGGTTGGGGAGAAGTTTACATGATGCTAGAATTTTTCCAAGAAACCAGGCAGTGGAAGCCTTCGGGAGTGGGGGACAGAGGCTTCAAGGAAGAGACGAGCTTGTGCCATTTAATAGCAAATCTGGGTGTAACATGAAAGGAGACAAGTGTTTTCCCTTTTGAGCGTTTGAGAAGGAGTCGACAGGATGGCTTGAAAAGAGGCTTTGAGAGCTACATGGTTGCTGACATTCGGAGTAGAAATAATGACTGCTATTCAAGTGTGGAGGTAAAGGAGCTTAAAGTGGCATTGATCGAGGCAATAAATGATGGTTAGGATTGTGAGATAAGGACAGAAAAAGAAGGGTTGCGTGAGCTGCATGAAATTTAGCAAAGCTGTGCCATGCTGGGGCCAAGAACTAACGAGTTCATATTGGCAAGGATGTTAAGACGATAATGTTGTTAATGACAGACTGCTAAATGATACGATGAAAAATAGGAATAATGGACTTGGAATTGGCACACTTTAATTAATAGCTTTGACCACAGTGGCTTATTGCATGGCTTATTTACATGCACTTTATTTCCTATAAATGCCTTGTGGGCAACAGTCTACTGTGATAGGAACAATTCCTTGGAATTTGGAGGACTTGACAATGGGAATAAAGGGACCATTCATCAACAAACTAGGTTCTGTACAACATTGCTGTTCCACCGTTTTTTTATTTTCACTAAGTGTAAATAGTCTGCATTTCAATGCTCACAGAGACATGCACATTTTGTACATTTTTAATTAACCAATTCAGTTGCTGAATCCTGCAGTGTGAGCGTAGCCTATGACCCTTTCAGCTCCCCTCACATCCTCTGCAGGTTCCAGTCCTTTGGACTGGAGCATTTTTTCTTATAACTACACAGTATTTATGTTGAAATTTTGCCCTTACTGCATGGTATTTTTTTTATTCTGTGCTTTATATATATATACATACATATATTATATCTATGTGTGAGTCTTTTTGCTATTATTGCCTGTCATTGTCACTTTGCTGCTGTTGCACAGAAATTTCCCCGTTGTTGGACAATAAAGGATTTTTTTTGGTGTTGATCGAAGGATTGGTTACCGGGGAGGGGATGAGCAGGCGGCGTTGAGAGGGAGTGTAATGCAAAATGCCCACTGGTAACGAACCACACCATGAAGAGGGTGTGAAACTGCTTGAACAAGCATGACGAGGAATTCTGTGACAAAACCAAAGTGATCTAAACAAATACCAGATTGAATGAGCACTGCGGCAGCCATGGCAGCGAACTCCTGATGCTGATAAAGGGGGATCTGCCATATGCGAGATGGAGGCTACTGACTGGATAAACGTGTCAAATTTGACTCTGCGATCTGGATAAACGGAGCAAATCACATCCCTGGAGATGCTGAATACAGCTAAAAACTGACCAACAGGGAGGGGAGGGCAGCAAACGGCGAGCGAAAGTGCTCATGTACTTGTTACATGCAAAGATGAAAGATGAATGAGTCATGAGTGAGCACATCTTACCTAAACACAGCCTGGGGCAGGCATCGGCAGGGGTGAATGCTGATGGGAGGGGCTGCGAAGCAAGCTGGACTATGCAGAAGTGAGCCGAGGTGTAGACATGGCAGCCCAGTACTTCTGAAGGTAAGCGTGGAGGGGACCGCTGCCCCGGAAGTGGAGATCAGTGCTGGAAGGCTGCAGCTGAACAGTTTGGGGCCAGAATGGAGGAATGGTCAGGTGAGACAAAAGCAGGAGCCAGGCCAGAGGAAGGATGACCCCAGCGATGTGTCGGTAAGAGGAATAGGGGATTTGCGGGTTTACTTGCCACTGATGAAGGTGAAGGAAGCTAAGATGAGGGAGGAGGGGACAGTGACGAGGAGTCCCTGAAAGGCAAAAGAGGAGCAAGGAAGATGACCTTGGACAAGCCAAGGCTGAAGCTGGAAGAGCTTCCTGGATCTTAGCTATGACAGAGAAGAAGGAAGGAGAAGGATGACCTGGGCAGCTGGGCAGGTGCTTCTGCAAGCAGGATAAGGGGTGGAAGGACCAGGATCCTTGAGAAAAAGGAGCGGGGAGCTGGCCAGATCATCTGACTAAAAGTCTGACAAGATGGAGTTGTGCATCTACTGCACAAAGCTTGGCTGGCAACCAGGTGGAACCACGGATTATATCCACAACCTTGGACGCTAATTGGCAGCAGCAGGGCGTCGACCCAGCAATGGATAATGCAGGTAAGCTGGAAAGTCTGCCAGGTTGAATTTTTGGCAAGCATTCATGTAGTAAATTGAACAAAAAAGGACAAATGATTACTCTGGATGCTTTTGGCAGCGAGCAAGAAAGCCATAATCAGGAAATGGCTGAAACCGGCACCTCCAAATATTGAAGAATGGATCAAAATTATGTTATGGAAAAACTCTAATTTTCCCTTAGAAATGAAAAGGAACATGTTTTATGAAATATAGTTGAAGTGGGCTTGGGCTGAGCATATCAACCCAATAAGATATGATTTGGTGTAAAGACTGTTTTACAACTGTATGGAGGGAAACTAAATTTTATTGTATAACTATACCCTTACAAAATTGAAAATACACAGAAAAAAGGAAGCTGGTCCTGGCTTTGATGTTGTGGCCTGTACTTGTATACTTTATCATTTGGAGCTTCACACTACACTCACGCACACATTTCAGTGGCGAGCTACTGGATTGTAGCCACAGCTCCCCTGGGGCAGACTGACAGAAGTGAGCCTGCCATGCTTCAGCACCACCAGGCCCTCTGACCATCACCACCAGGCAAGGCAGGTGGAGCGTCTTGCCCAAGGACACAACAACAGAGATGGACAGAGTTGGGGCTTGAACAAGCAACCAACCGGTTAAAAGACAAACTCCTACCATCGTTGCCAACAGTATTTCAGCTTGAAGAGAATGTTTTGTTATAGTCAGGGACACAACTAAAGACCCTGAGTCTAAAAAAAATTAGGCATTTTAGGGTTGTTTGGAGCTGTAATTATCCCTAATGGCAATGGGGAGACAGCGGCGATGGTGGTTGGAGTCTGTCCTGTAACCGGTGGGTTGCCAGCTCAAATCCCTGATCTGTCTGTCTCAGTTGTTGTGTCCTTGGGCAAGACATTTTACTCACCTTGCCTGTTGGTGGTGGCCTGGTGGAGTCGGTGAATGGCAGTTTCACTTTTGTCAGTCTGCCCCAGGACAGTTGTGGCTACAGTGTAGCTCACCACCATCACCATGTGAATGGGTGAATGACTGAAAGTAGTGTAAAGCACTTTGGGATCCTCTGGACTTGATAAAGTATTATACATGTACAGGCCATTTACCATTCCACACTTTTAAAATGAAATGCTGTTTCATGCCGTGATTATGACTTTATGCTTTGATTGTTGATATGGTTATAGTGATCTTTTTTTGTTTAAGGTGTTTTAAAGTGTTGCTTTATTGGTTCAAGGACCTTGCAAGGTCCTTAGAATTTTTGTGTGGTAATATTGCCTTCCTTCTGTGGTCATCCAAGCATTTGCCATCCTTTGCAAACACATCGTCTTAAATACTGTCATATTCCGACTCGTCATCTTTCATTCCTGATTCTCCCTCACTGGAGCAGCATTTCAGATGTGACCAGAAATACCTTAGTCCATCAAAGAAATGCTCCATCAGCACAGTCCATTTTGATTGACTATGCCTAGCATGAATGTAGGAAAACAGTATGTACGGTTGTACATTCTGTTTTCATCAACACAATCTTTTTGTCTACTATGAGACATTTTCCCTGCAAACATTCCTAGAAAAGAGACTTTTCTGTGCAATGTCTGAGAAACTGATTCCTGATCTCCCATTGGGGAACCTCTCGTAACTCAGTCTAGCAAGTAATCTCTTACTGTTTTCTGCTGGTGTGTTGACTCATGTTTTCTTAGCTGAAATCCAAAAGACACCCAACTCTATTTGACTCTTTCCTCAGAGGTTGTTTTTCCTCACAGTGACCTTGGATGATCACAAGGACGACAAGCTGAGGTTGACAGAGCGAAATCAGGAGCTGTGCATTTCTCCTGCTTGCTGGCTGAGAGACTGACATTCTGTTCCAATTGAACATAAGATGGAAACTGCAGTATTACTTTCCTGAACTCAAACTGGAGAAGATCCGAAGTGGAAGAGAGAAGCTTAATTTCATTCTCTCCTTTAGATGACATAAGAAATCAAATTAAGGTGAAATCTTTTCATACCAGGTTTCATGATAATCTCATTAAGACTGGATAACAATTAGCACTTGATCCATGATATGATGAATAAATGATAAGATTGCTGAATGTTCCTTACTTCCTTTAATTTTTATTATCAGTGGAGGTTGTTTGTTCCTAATTTGTTCATCCTTAACCTTATATCTGTCTTATAATTATGTTACTTAAATTCATTACCTTTAGTAAATTCATTACCTTTAGTTCTAATAAATTATCATGTAAATATCTGATAGTTGATGAATAATACATGCAGATTTTTATTCTATTAGCCTGTTGATGATGTGTTCTTATCTCTGATTGAAAAATAAATCATAACAATGAGATATAAATTAAGGTCCTGGTCTCTTGTTGAATGGAAATGTGCAAAAGTTACCATTTGCTTAAAAGGAAATATATTCCCAGGTTGACAAATAGATTAATGAGTATACAGGACTGATGGATTAATTATATAGTAGCATAATTTAACATAGCACTAATTTTATTTGGGACACAGTTTGTTTAGTGGCAGCAGTTCTAAAGGTTGATGGAGATGTCAGTGTTGGGTTTTGGTTTTCTTGTGTGTTTGTATTTTGATCATTTCCTTGTTTATATCACTTTAGGTCTTGCTATATTCTGTTCAGTTCTCTGCTTTCATTATTATTGGAAAGATCTTACTTTATCAGCTTATTCAGTTGTATTTAGTTTCTTAGTTTATTCTTGTGTTGTCTTTGAACATTTTGATTTTATACTCTCATATTAGTGTTATTATTTGTCTCCCTGATTTGTTGTTTCCTTAAATCTCTGTTCAGCTCCTAGAGTTAAAAATTCATCTTCTTGTTTAGCGGTAGTTGTTAAGAAACATTTTGGTGCATTACCACCACTGACTGGAATGGAGTGTGCACTGAGATACTAAATATATACTATGCATTAATTATTTCTCTTCCCTCATTCTACCTGTTTGCCTTCTCTTCCAGCTGCATCCTCTTAGTCATCAACCACCAATCTCTTGTCTACAGTCACACTCTTTAGTATTTAAGCTCCTGGATTTTCAGTGGATCCTTCCATAACCTTGTCTGTTCACTTCCTTGTTTAATGTCCTGCATTATTCCTTTAAGTTTTTGTTATATGAAAATTTCTCCATTTTCACTAAGTTTTGATCTGCATTTGGGTCTTTAAAACTACAAACAAGACAGTTGTAAAGAGTCTCTGACAGTGTTCAAAAACCTGTTCCTACAGCAGTTCTGAAGTAGATCCTGGACTCCTGGACTGAAGGCAGGGGGACTCCATGGCTATGATCACACTGGAAGTCTTAATGTTCAATTCCAATTTTTGTGAAATCCAATTTTTTCGCATGGTCGTTCACATTTCCAAATATATGCGACTTGTATATGATCTCCTGTGTGAATGGCAAACAACCTAAAAGTGTCCCACATGCACAGTAGGGGATGCAATAACATCACACGTAGCGAGTGTGCTCAGTGTTTGTGGAAGTAAACATGGATGGTAATGGTGGAGCATATCTTGCAATTTTAAAGTTGTTGTCCAACTGGAGCCAGCACATTAACAACTCTCTCTACTGACTGCTCTCCGCATTATCGTCTGCCATAGTTGTTGTTTTCTTCCTGTTTCTGCATATCAGGACGCAGAATAGTGATGCTTGTCGAGTATAAATGACGTACAGGTCGGATTAATGTGACCTGGCTGTCCAGACACAGGTCACATTTGAAAAGATTAGATACGTATCGGATTTAGGAGCACATATCCAAGTGGCCTGAGACGCATTTGTAAAAATCGGATCTGTGTTGTTCAGACTGTCATGAAAAGATCAGATACAGAAAAAAATCTGATTTGGGTCACTTCAGGCTGCAGTGTGAATGTAGCCTATGACCCTTTCAGCTCCCCTCACATCCTCTGCAGGTTCAACCAAATAAATATGAATCTAGCTTTTACTTTCCTTCAGGACACTCCATAAATAGACACATTTGGTCCAAGAATGGTTCATTAAAGACAAATAGTCATTTATAAATAAATAACCTGAAAAAAGGATGAAAGCTTAATTGCCCAGCTGGTTTTAGTGGATTTCTCTAAATAACAGTGACATTCCAACAATCTGAGTCACTTATTGTTACTCTGAAGTTTTTGCTTTGCGTCATTCTTTCTGTTTGTTAAAAGGTACCTTACACATTTATTAGTATGTATTACCCATCAGACTGATATAAGAAAAAAAAAAGTATCAAATTACAAACTTTGCACATAAAGCATAAGATGATCTCAAATGATATTAAGAAATTTACAAAAGTATGTATAAAACATAACGAAAATAATTACAAATATAAATAAAAAATGTAAAAAATAAATCATGCTACATGTTTTTTTTTTTTTTTTTTATAGCAATGAACAACTTCTCCAAGTAAAGGAGCATTTTGATGCTTCATTTGATCTGCTATGGCAGTTTTTGTCCAGAAGAGGTCAGTGTACATTTCTTATTGCACTCTCTGCTCAGGAGGAAACAGTAATAAAAAGTCTCAGCTGCAGAAATCAAAGTTTATAGAGCAAATGGATGAAAGGAAACAGAGAACAGACACAGAGATTGAGGCATTACTTCCAAGTGCAATCAGCTGCCAAATTTAGACTTAGACTACAATATTTAGCTTTACCTGTAGGTGTCCTAGACCTGTGATGGACTGAAGACCTATCCCAGACTTTCAAATTCTATATAAAACATACTGTATAACTCTGGATTTGAGTAATGCTGAGTCACATCTATATGCTGACTACATGTAGCCCTAACATTTAAGTAGTCTCTGTTGCTCAGTGAAATGTGCTTTTTGTTTAAAACATGGTAGCCAGGCTAGGCAAGGATAGATACTACACTATGTGAAACCCAGGTTATATAAATCTCTAGGACACCATAATCCCTGGGGACTAGAGTGCTTTGCAAAATTATTCAAAACAGCTGCAGTGTATTGTTTGGAGGACTGTCTGTCATAGACCAACACCAAGCAGGGATTAACTGTGAAATGAAGAGTGATGTATCAGCCAGGTTTCTTTTATCGTGCAAGTGTTTAGGCTGAGGAGTAGGGTTGCGAGACATAGAAAATGTCCAGGTCTGGCTAAAATCTTCCAAAGGTTTGGTGATACATGTGTTGTGGTCGGATGAAATGAAACTTGAATTAGAAGAGGTGTATTTCTCACAAAAACAAAACTGAACATCACCAACAGAACACTGTCCACAGAGAGACATGGTGGGGGCAGCATTGTGGGCTGGGATGAAATAGTTGTTAAGGTGAAAAACATTATGAACAGTTTCAAATACGAGACAATTTTGTGCAAAAACCCTTTGGTTACCATTAGAATGCTGAAGATTAATTGCATTATTGAAGCTTTTTAATTTTGTTTTTCTTCTAACAGAGTTCTTTGCTTTCCAGTTGAGTTGTACACGATAAATGTCACATTATATGTAAAAAATGGATTTGAAATTATTATTTAGAGAGCCACTGCAGCATATGATGGAGTACATAATTTAGTAGGACTGCATAAACAAACAACTTACCCTTCCTAAAAATACCAGTTGGACCATGTGTGGAAGGATAATTGTATAAAACTATCCTGAGGGTCCTCTTTCAGCCAGGTGGGAAACCTGCACCACCCACTGACTCCTAATCTGTGTCCATCCAGTCATCAATCAGTGGCTGGAACATTACAAAGAGGTTGTTAAATTGTAATTTAGGCATATAATAATATGGTGAACCCAGCGGAGTAGCAATCACCTACTTGTTGATGTAGGTTTAAACGTATGCCTCTTTTCAGACATCTGAGACCTCCTGGGAAGATCATTTGAGTTTGACTTTGTTCCATCAGCTACCAAAGAAAACCTCAAAATTCCAAGGTGTTGCTTTGAGTGTTACTTTCGTCATCAGGGTGAAATGTAGGCTGTCTGAGAGGGAGCAGGGGATTGAAGACAAGTCAACAACAGTACTTGGTTAGGAATTAATAAAACATCTTTTACTCACATCCTGGGTGATCGCTTTGAAGTCAGACAAACACTTACGAGCAGAATGAAATGGAAGGAGAATGCTTTGCACAAGAGGTTCCTCACCTGCCTAAACAAAACCAGGAGGTAAATGGCAGCTTACATATTAATAATGATGGATTATAAATATATTGAAGCCATAAAACATCTGGGCCCGTATTCACAAAAAATCCTAAGACTAAGGCCCTATTTACATGACAACATTTTCTGGTGAAAATGGAAAGGTTTTGTTGCGTTTGTATTGTTAATTAACATGACAACAGCGACTGTTTTCTCAGACAACGGCACAATTTGAGAACAGGTTTCAGAGTGCAATGGTTCGAGAACGTCTTGGTCTCCGTTGTCATGTAAACAGAAAAACTAAATTTTTTCTTACAGGGAATCCCTGGCTCATGTGCAGTATGACAGATATCAGATATTAGTTGTGCCGAGTTTTAGGCAGAGAGTTTTCAAAGAACATAGCACTAGCTTGTGGCGGGTGAGAGAATTATACCATTTTCACATCTGTACTGTTGCCATGTAGACAGGGATTGTAATTAAAACGTTGGTATATAAACGTGTTAACAGAAATGGGAAAAAATTGCTGTATTCAATGAATTGTTGTTGTGTAAACAGGGTCTAAAAGTAAATCCTAGTGACATCATTTTAAGAAAATTTTTATAATTTCTGGAATTCTAAGATTATTCTCTGAATTTTACCTTGGTAAGACAAAAGTTATTCATAAAGTATCTCAGGCCTTAAGAGACCTCCTAAAGTGACCAAATGTTAGGAGTAGTGAGGAAGACCTTTAGTGAACTCAAGAGTGTCTTAAGTCTCCTGCAGTCCCACCTGGACGCTCAGGGAGGACGATTATTGAGAGCCATTTCATTCAAAATTAAATAAATAAATAAACACTGTTATTAATACATTATTAATAAATATTCCATGAAATAAATAAATTTCCCCATGAAATAAAAAATATTTAAAAAATAAAGTTTTACCTTGTTTATTTTTTATTTATTTTAAGATTTATTTCAAAATTGCTTTATTTCAGGATTTGTTTATTTCAAGATTTATTTATTTCATGATTTATTTATTTATTTCAAGATTAATTTATTTATTTCATTGTTTATTCATTTCATAATGGTGTTTTATTTTGTGACACTTTTATTTGGTAAAGCTACTTTACGTATTTCATTGACTGTTATTTTTTTAACTCCGTTTTTATTTCAGGCTCTTTTGTTGCTGTGTTGCAGTCACGTGGCCCGGATCACGCACGAAATTCAGATGGGGGGGGGGGTGATTTGCTCCGGTTCAAAACACAGTGAAATGGATGACAGCGAGCAGGCTAATACCTTAAATGGGCTGGAACAGACGAGATATTACGAAAACATACACGTACATTTAGGATGTGACTCATATAATCGTAATAAAAAAGACTTGTTATATAATCTGGAGTATTTACCCGTCGTGGAGGCGATTTACATAAACTATCTGGTGCTGCAAGATCACGAAGCATAGGTTGGTTTCCGATTGCAGCTTCCGAGTCGGGAAATGGCTAAAGGGCGATTCCACCTAATTTTTTAACTACTTTTAGCATTTTTAATCTACTCTAGTTACAAACCTGGTTTTATTTATTTTGCTATTAGTTTAGAATAATCTAGTCCAGGTTTGAAGTGTCTACGTGTTGCAGATTTTGATTTTTGAAACCTTTATTTGATGCTGAAACTTAAATAAAGGGCGATTTTAGCACCTTTTATGCATTTGGATCGCACTAGAATTGGTCCAGCTCCAAAATCACAACACCTAGACTCTTCAGATCTTTACTAGATTGTTCAACAGTAATAACAGAATAATTTGAGCAGATTCAAAATAAAAGTCAAAATAGGCACATGTGTGTGTGTCGGTTAGAGGCCTTAACAATAAAACAATAAAAAGTCCCAGTTAAAAAAATGAAAAAAATGGAGAACATCAAATTTTTAAACATTTTTATTGAGCTGCTTTTCTTTGTTTTCAGAGACTTTCACATCTGTTTCTCCTCTCAGTTGCATGAGAAGCTCCTCTTTCTCACCACAAAAAAAGGCATTATGAATCATTTGAATTTTTTCTTTTTTTATTATTAATAGATGATATTTTGGATGCTCATATTGTTTCAGTCACTGTAATTCTCTTACCGCTCCTCTATTTGGCCATGAAGTTTCACAAATCAGATTAAGATTTCACAAACTTTGTTTTAAATGTATTGCTATTAGTTTAGAATAATCTAGTCTAGGTTTGAAGCGTCTTGGTGTTGTAGTTTTTAACTAAAAGCATTTATATAAAGGGGGCATACATTAGAGTTGCCAACTGTTCCATATTATCCGGGATGTCCTTCATTTTTAGCCAATTTGAAGTGTCCCGTACGGGATGCTCTTAATCCCGGATTTTGACTTCAGCCTGCAGTTTGTATTTACAAACACTACATAGCACTGCTCTCTTAGAGGCCTTTTTGCACTGCTGGATTTGTGCTTGCATTGAGCAGTGTGTTGCCTTGAAAGTGGCAATCACAGACAATCACATCAGGGAAATTCCTGCTGAAGCTGCCGAACTCTCCTCAGAAACCGTGGAACACTTTTTTGTTCCTCGTTGTCCCATCCAGCTCCTTCTGGACGCGCTTGTCAACAAGGAAGCTGGGGGAAAGAATTACCTCAGCTTTACCCTTTATCTAAATCACAATTTTTTTATTTTTTATTTTTTAAATCTCATCTGAGTATTATTTCTGAGCTGGATGGCATTTGATGCAGCTGAACCACTGCTGCGACTTCCCACGCTGGAGCAAAGCAAGATGGGAAAATCCCCTTGCTCAGAGTCTTGTCAACTTCTGATCACTTGAGTTGGATGAGTATCTCATAATTTAAGCGCAATCGTTTAATTAAATTGTTTATATGTAGTTACTTTTCACTGTGGAGAAAATGTTGCATGTATTTATTTACATATGTAAAGGGGCTCTAGACCTCGATAAAGAAGTCATGTTAAAGTAGAAATCGCAGCATTAGTCTCTGAAGGATTCTTCCAGTCAGAAATCACAGCTAACTTCTGTGAATGGTCTTGCAGGAAATTCTTCCAGGTTGTGCAAAAAGACAAAAAGTTGCTTGAATCAGCAAAGAGTGATAAGAAATATAAGTGTAACGTTTAGATTTTCTCTCTTGTAAATAGGATCATTGATCTTAGTGGGACCTGGCTGTTTAAATACAGTTTAATGATAAATTTGAGGAAAAATGTAGGTTGGTATAACACAAGTTTTTAATTCCATTTACACAGTGATGTTTGCTTGAAGTTGGAATCTTGCTTTAAAAACAACATCCTTCTGTTTACTGAGGCCATCACCAGCTGAAAAATTATTTTAAAAAAGCCCCCAAAACATTGTATTTATTAAATCTTTCTTTTTAATTCATCATCGTCCATGGAAACAATAAAAACAAGATTAAATCTTGTTTAGGTGGCTGTAACTCAGATGTTGAGGAAATAAGAAATATTGTGTGGCGACAGCCCATATTTTGTCCCATATTTTGAAGGTGCTGAGTTGGCAAGCTTAGGATACATCGTCTTAAGAAGTTTATTTTTAGGTGTGAAGAGAAAAGTAGTTATTACACCCAACAGCCGAAACTAAAGCTAATTAGCAAAGAGGAGGCCATGGCTGACCAAGACGTAATCCTTCAGGAACTCAGAGATTTTCGGCAGGAAAACAAAGAAAAATTGGAGTCAATCAAGGGCGAGGTATCTAGGATAAATACAAGACTGGGAGAAGCAGAAGAGAAAATAGAACAAGCCGGGGAGAGGATACAAACTATGGAGGAGGCTGCGGCAGTGATGCTAAAGCTACACCAGAAGCTAAAGGATAAGCTAATAGACTTGGAGAGTCGCTGACGAAGAGACAATATAAAGATATACTGTGTCTGGGAGGGAGCCACAAAGGACTTCACTACTATGACATTGTTCACTGAAAAGCTTCTGCATGAGGGTCTTAAGCTGTCCGAGGAAGAGATACCAGACCTACATATCGAGAGGGCGCACCATTTCCTTGGGACCCCAGCCACCAGTCAGAGCTCCCCCACGATCCATCAAAGTAAAATGTGGGAGTTTCAGGTCTAAAGATCTGCTGATCCACAACGATTGGCAGATGAAGGGGTACAAATGGATAGGAAAACAGGTAAATCTCGACCGTTATTACACACAGACCATGATCAACAAATGAAGAGAATATGCCAGGGTCCGTACGGTTCTGAAAAAGAACCAAGTTAAGTTCCAGACCTTATTTCCAGCCAGAAAGCAGGTAAAATATAAGGAAGAGACCAAGGTGTACGACTCTGCAGCAGACACGGCGGATGAGCTGAGGAAAAGAGATTATACTGTTAAAACAAGGAAAGCTCTGGAATCCCTCATAGAAAGAAGAAAACAACTGATTTGGACGAGAGCGGGACAGTCCAAAACGAGAAACGCACCTGAACCAGGGAGCGACAAGAACTACAAAGTGAAACTCTGTGCTTTCAGACAACCTCCAACAAACACCTCATCTAACATGGACAATGATTCAATTCAAATATACTTTTTGATCCCAAAGGGAAATTAAATGTTGTTGTAACTCATTTCATTATAGAGTAACTGTAGATGGTGAATGCTGTGGGCAGGAATGATCTCCTGTAGCGATCTGTTTTACAAAAAATTTGAAGAAGCCTCTGACTGAAGACACCGTTTTTCAATGACAGTTTCATGAAGAGGATGGCCAGGGTTGTCCATAATAAATAGATCAAGGTAGATTGGGTGAGTAAGCAGTGAAGGTTGTTTTGAGGGTTCTGTAGAGTAACTGCAGGATACAGCAAAGCAATAAAGCACTCCCTTCACTGGGCAGAGGGGAAAGGCCTGTCGTAGAGCGCCCACCAGTTTCACTAGGGTCAGTAGTTCAGACCTCTACATAGAGAGTCAACTTTTCTGTTTCACTCCGAACATGTAAACTAACAAGTTTACATGTTCATAGTGAAAGTTCTATTTCACCTTTTGTTCTTCCTCTGCTGGAATGTGCAGAGGAATGGGGAGTTTGCCATGTTGTTTACTGTTTTGTTTACCTGGTGAATTATTTGAATGCAAGATAGACCAATAATAGTTATTTCACTTAATATAAATGGAGTACTCAGTCCTGTTAAATGTCAAAAAATGTTGTCCCAGTTAAAAAAAGATAAAATCCAAATCACTTTCATCCAAGAATCTCATCTTGACAACGCTGAACATGCTAAACTAAACAAAACAGGCTTTTTTAAAAAAAATATTTTTCCTCTTACTGTTCAGGAAAATGAATGGGGTGGCTATTCTGGTGTCCAGTACAGTACATTTTGAATATCTATCTGAACATAAAAACAATGCTGGTAGATATGGTAATACAGAAAAATTAATGGGATCTTAGTTAGTCTACTTAATGTTTACTTACCACCCAGAGGTGATCGGTCAGTCTACAAACACCTTTTTGACATTATGAGCACTGAAAGTCAAGGCACAGTAATATGTGGGGATGACTTCAACGTGCAATTACATCCAAAAAAAGATTTATCCAATGAGAAATCAGACAACAGAAATACAAGTAATAGAATATATTTATTAATGAAAGAACTCAGAATTGTGGACACATGGAAGGAATTCAATCCTACAGCCCAACACTTCACACATTTCTCTGCTGCTCATGTTAGGATTCTGGATTTGTTTTTGTGTTGTATGAGGTCTTACCTGTTCAGCAGGTTCCCTGATTAGAAATGTGGTGCAGGTGCTACTGCTTTCCCATCTAAGGGTAACCCTCTGCAGCTGACGATGTACTTAAGGAGCTCCTGGATATGGAGGATCGAAACTTATATAATTAAAAATAAAAGCAAATATATATATATGTTTTGTTTTTCCTTTTCCTTACATGTGTTTTCATCAAGAAATGTGTATATTTGTTTTGCCTTTTCCTTATATAAGTGTTTGTTATTTTTTACATTTCCTTGTCTCCTCTTTTTGGTCAGCTGAAAACTTATTGCCTTCCAACTCCTCCAGTCTATTTGCAGCTTCCCTTAACAACTCTGACACAGACCATCTTTCCGTTCCTTCCATAACTATACTTCTGTTGCTAAACTGAAGCCAAAGGCGCAGGCATGCTCAATCGATCTGCACATGGATCTTGCTCCTTCCTGTTTATTGACCAATAATAGAGGAGCTGGACCAAGAAGGCTGCATAATTAGGCAGAAATGCATACGGTAAAATAAAAAGAGAAGACGAGGAAATGCAAAAAGAATAAATGCTTGTATAAGGAAAAGGCAAAACAAAATATATACATTTCTTGACGAAAGCACATGTGGAAGGAAAAGGCAAAACAAAATATACATATTTCTGCTTTTATTTTTAATTATGTCAGTTTTGGTCCTCCATACCTGGAAAACCAGTTGGCGCTTGATGATTAACCGTCACCGGTAGAGTCAAGCCCCAACCAGACTTTTGATTTAGCTTTGTGAGTTATCTTCCTGCCTCTTGCTTACCCATCTTGTTCTCTGTGCCTCCCAGGTTAAGCTTGGTGGATTCCACACAAAAAGTCATCCTCCTCTGTTTTTCCCCCTGGACTCATCCCTCATGTGGTCACTCCAGCAAGCTCCAGCACTCCTCTGTCTGCCTGTTCTCCTTCTAATCAACCTCTGGAAATACTGGACCTCATAAAAGAACCACCCATAAGCCCCCAAATTGTTCTTAACTGGTAGTCCAGAATCCTGCTCCCTCTTTGTCATGCCGCCTCGTCCAACAGTAAGAGAGCAACATTTGTAGAATTCACCGTCTTCCGTAAACATTGTTTTTAACTATATTTTCCTCCTAGAAGGCGCTCCTGTCATGAAGATCCTCTCCAGTGCATTTTTTTCTCATCCATTTAAAATAAAACTTTATTAATTCTTACTTAGTGTCTGTACTGATTCTGAATATGGGTCAGAAGACTTCCCCCAATCATGACAGCCTATAACATATAATCCCATACTGATTACTTTTTTTTATGTTTAACGACCTTTTTAGAGCCGTCAGATGTGAAATAGGTGTTGGTACACTCTCGGATCATAATCCTGTTTACTTGTCACTTCAATTAAACAACAACCCTAGATCTACCCTTTGGAGCTTAAATACAAATACTTTAAAAGATAGTGTAATTATGGAAAAATTAAAATTTGAAATTAGTTTATAGTGTGAGTTTAATGATAATGGCGAAGTGGGACCATCTGTGTTATGGGATGCACTAAAAGCCGTTATCAAAGGTAAAATAATAGCCATTTCATCAACAGTTAAGAAACTCAAAATTCAGAAATTAAAGGGTTTACAGGGCAAGCTAGTGAGACTACAGAAAGATCATTCAAAATCTCTACTTGACACCACCAAATCAGAAATATAGCTAAGAACCAAACAGATGAAATAAATACAAAAGAAACTGCTCTTTACAAAACAGCAGTGTTATGATACTGGGGGGAAGGCACTGAAACTACTTTCAAACAGATTAAGAAAACAGGAAGCAGAGAAGACAATACACAAAATTAGAAACCTAATCCCTAAAGACGTCAAAACGAATCCCAAGAAAATAAAACAGTGTTTTGGAGAGTATTATTGGAAACTTTATTTCCACCTACGGTTAAGTAACAATAACCAAAGTGAAACCTTTCTGTGTTTAAACCTGCCAAAGGTCACTGACGCTCAAAATGAAAGGCTGACATCAAAGATAACTTAAGAGGAACTTCAGCAGCCATTAAAAGACTTGAAACTGGGAAATCCCCTGGGACAGATGGGTTTAATTTAGATTGGGACAAAAATATGCAAGTGAAACCGATAGTGACACTGCTAAAAGCTTTTAACTGGGTAATGGAGAAGAAATTATTCCAATTTCATGGAATGAGGCAATCATTCCTATAATCCCAAAGGAAAACAAAGACAAATTAGAATGTGGTAATTGACGTCCAATCAGCGTTTTAAATACAGACCACAAATTGTTCGCCTCCATTTTGTCTAAAAGACTGAATTAATACTTTCAGACCTTATACAAAATGACTAGACAGGCTTTATTAGACAGAGGTAAACTCTAGACAGTATTCGAAAGACCTTGCACATTATGAAACACTCTAAACAAAATAATGTGGAGATTGGATACTGAAAATAATATTTCAACTCAGTATGCAGGGCTTTCTTATATAAAGTTTTATCAAAGTTTGGCTTTCACCCCAACGTAGTTGACACTTTTGCTGCACTGTACAGCAAACCTATGGCAATGATTAAAGTAAATGAGGACCTAACAAATGTTTTTACCTTACAGAGAGGATCACAACAGGGCTCCAGTGCTTCTCCACTCTTGTTTGCCCTGTTTTTAGAAGCGCTGGCTCAATGAATCAGACAAAGGCCTGATATTAAAGGGGCTACTATGCCATCAGGGGAGCATAAATAGCCTTATATCCACATATAAGGATAAAATATGTTTATGTGTGTAAAATATGTTTCATATGTGCTGATGTATTTAACATAGCCTAACCAGACACTCCCCTGATTAATGACAGGACTGGAGGAGTATGGATCACTTTCCAGATCCAAAAGTAATTATATTAATTAGATATTAAGTCTGAATTATAGCCCGATATCTGAGATAAAGAACAAGTGTAACTGGAATTGGGACTCAGAATAAATTAAATATTTAGGGGTAGTTCTGACAAAAGATTTATCTAAATTGGTTGAGGTTAATTATGGACCCTTGACTCATAGAATAAAATCTGACTTACAAAGGTGGAACTTGGTTCCATTCTTAAATTAATACTCTTGAGTTGAATCCATAAGAATGAATATCCTACCTTGAATGCTTTACCTTTTTGAGTGCTTACTAATTAAAATACAGCAAAAACATATGGCAACATAAAAGGGCCAGAATTAAATACAAAACAATCTAATTAATAAAAGGAAAATGGGGGGTATGGGCCTTCCTTGCCTTAAAGAATACTATATTGCTGCTGAGCTTAAATCTCTAATTTTTCAAACTTTCTCAACCTATTCTGCAGGATGGAAGGAGACACAAGTCAATGTTATAATAACAATAATAATAATAAAAAACTTTATTTATATAGCCCTTTGCAACAATGCCTTGTATTGACAAAAGTGCTTCACAAAATAAAACAAACACATGGCACAACAGATCTGTGCAAGTTAAAACAAAAAGAATTACCAATAATGGCAATACTGACATATTAAACTGCAAAAGACCACAACGCTTTCTGATGATTTCATATTTGATTTCTTGCCAAATTCATCGAATGAAACAACCAAAAGGTGTAAACTTAGTGAACTCTCAAAAATCTTGAGGTGGTGTGCTTAAGACTGAGTTTGCGCCTAATACACAGGATAATTATTTTAAAAGATGGATACCAAAAGGATTAACAACCTATTACTCTTTCACCCACAACGGGGCTTTTTTGAGTTTTGAGATCCTGCAGAATAAACATAGTTTAGCTCAGAATGACTTTTACAGATATTTGCAAGTTAGACACTATTTTCATCAAAACATGAAAGTTGTCTTTGAAAAGACAGATTTAGCCTTTTTGCAAATATTCCTTTCCCTAAGCAAGTTTAAACCACATAAGAACACTATATTTAGGTTGTGCAAAGGAGTCCAGCAAAGTAAATGACAGCACTGAAAGTATAAAGAAAAGGTGAGAAAAGGAGGGAAATATGACTGTCTCAAAGTAAGACCAAAATAAGCACATTACAATGGATAACAACAGGGCCTAACATTTAGCGAGAGTTCAGTTGGAGGACCATAATTAGATACTTTATTACTCCTATCCAAAAACCTAATCTAGGTATTGGAGTTGGATGCTGGAGATAGTGTGGGACCAGATGTGCTAGTCACTTCCATATTTTCTGTGGCTGTCAGGTTATAACTACTGCGAAGAGATATGTGAACATGTTAATATATTTGGAGCGAAAATTACCTTCAAATGTGAAACAATGTACTTGGGTGATGTACCTGTATCTAAATGGAGTGATGGAGATGAAAGATTACTGAATATGCCACTTGCTGCAAATAAGAAATCTATCACTAGAAAATGGCGGAAAGTGGAGTCCCCTATCATTGATGACTGGGTAAACATAACACACAAAATATATGTCATGGAAAAGTTGCCTTTCTCCCTCAGGATGCAAAAGGACATGTTTTACAGAATCTGGACTAAATAGACTGAGTACATAAAACCCTTTCAGTTGGATTTCTGTTAAGAATGCAACTGAGGACTCAAAACTTTGTCTTTTGATTGATGGTACACTTCCTTTGACAGTTGTGTGTTGATGTATGTTTGATTTCATTTACTCAAATTATTAACAAAAACAAAAAACAAACAGGAAAAAGCGCACGTGGGCTCAGTCCAATCCCTCTGGGATGGTGGGAGGGTTAAGCAGGGAAGATGGAAGAAAGGCTAACAGAAAAAGAGATATTCTTTGTGAAATGGATAGAGCTCTGCTAACAGCAGGCTCATCTCCTCCTGGTTGGTTTTCCGTTACTTCCCCATTTTATATTGGTTATTTCGTCAGCTAAAAACAAATTTACACAAGCAGCCAATCACAGAGAACTGGTGACAGTTGAGCATCCACATAAATAATTAATAATTATTATGAAATGGTTGACAAAGAAAAATGACAAGCATGGAGAAAAGCTGTGACAAATCACAATAATGATGAGGATGTATGTAAGGTGTGATCAAACATGTTGCTGCTGTGTGGCAATTAGTTTAATTTTAGTTTCATCATCATGACTCACTTTTCTTAATCCAGTCTAGATTCAATGATCAGTTCATTTCTATCAACTGATTACTGGGGCAGGATTTGGTTTTTTGTGTCTTATTTTGTTTTGTGTATCAACCAAAACAAATTGATTTATTTCAGGAAGACTCAAGAAGTAAAAGCTACCAGAACATATTCTATTTTTTCTATTTTCTATTTTTCTTTTTTTTTCTATTCTATTTTTTAACACAGTGTAATTTGTATGATAGGGTATGTTTTTTGGTGACATTTGTTCCACACTCCTTACCAGTTGGTTGTGGTAATGCTCCATTAAGTTGTTTGCCAACTTCTTTAAACAAAAGTAGGTAACTTTTATAAAAATTTATTTTTTAAATATTTGTTAAAACTTTATGTATAAACATTATGTCCTGACAGTATACTACGAGACAGATAATTTGTGGAAAAAAATCCAGCACCTCTGCCTCCTCTCTGTGGTCCCACTACCATCTGCAGAAATGCACCACTCCCAGTCAGAAACAACCAAGCAGAACCAGGAAGAATGTCTTAGGAGTGTCAATCAGGCACGTGTATGCACTGCTCTCACCCTTCCCCTGTTCAGCATGTAACGTTGTTCAAGCTCAAGATTGGCTGTGGCTGTGGCTGTTCTGTGGAGAAACAACGTAATGTTACTGGAAAACTTTCTTGAGTTCCCAGAAGGCTCCACTGTGGGGGAAGGGCACAGCAGAGGGGAGCTGTTGGCAGTAGCGCAGCAGAGGGCAAGAGAGAGGGACCTGGAAGGTGTGCTTATTCAAATTTCCAGGCTAAGACCACGGTTTTCTCTGAACTCCCTACTGCAGCTGTAGACAAGTAGTAGTAGAAGAGGAACCAATCACAGTTCCAAGAAGACAGCGTCAAACTCAGCAACAGGGTCAACCACACCTCCTCAGTAAAATGGGAATGTTTGTTGACTCCTTCCTCAAAGTTGGTCACAGCTGCTGACTGAATCACTCTTAAGGTAGGACTTCTTGGCAGGAATTATAAGGCTAAGATAGGAGCTCTCTGAGAATCTTTGAGAATATGGGCCATGATCTAAAGTCACCATGACAAAGCTACAAGGCTACACCAAACAGGCCAGTCCAATTATCATACAGATGTTTTTACAAGATGGGTAGGTTATAGTGCAATATATGTTTTTTACTTAATCCTCTTTTAGTTTCCCATTGGTGTTTTTTTCTCTGCCTGATGTCTTTTTATAGATGTTGAAAAAACTATGAAAATCATAGACCTAAGTTGTAATAAACTCAAATTATCCTTCAGAAAGAATCACGGTGGCACTGATTTAAATGTCTGCCGAGGTGCTTGTTTGTGTCAGGATGAGCTGCTGAAAGTAAATGGTTGGATGGAAGCTTGGTGGGTTTGGGTTTTTGAGTGTGTGTGTGAGAGAGAAACAAAGAGAGAGTTAGACCACTGTGGAAGCTTTTGAAGGAAACCTGGTTTAAGAGGTGCTCATAAAAAAGAAGACGCGTGTGCAAACACCCTGGTGACAAGAAGCACTTTCTCCCTGTTTCTCGCTCAGACTGGTGCTGCCTCTTTACATTTCCACAAACACATCCCCATTTCCCCACATAATAGGCTGTTTTAACTCCAGTTCTATAAAAGGCAACTTCACCCAGTAACTGTAGCATGAGGATATGCATGGCCTTGAAGTCACACCCAGCTTGCAGAGCTGACAGCACATCAGCACTGCTCTGCAGCATGAGTGAGCACCAATGACAAAAACACTCTCTAGGATGGCTCTTTTATTTTAGTCATATAGTTTAGGCTTCCATGAAGAGGGGTCATTTCAGCCTTAACTTTTCACAAACCATGGATTTTCCCTTCAAAATGCTGAGTCAGTGACCAAGTTAATGTCAGTTCATCCCCTGCATCCAAATCAAAGTAACATCTTTCATCCTGTTATCTCTTCCCTCCTCACCCTCCCCCAGTTTGCATCCACTCCTTTCTGCTCCACATGCCGAGCAGATGGTGCTCTATCCGTTTATCTGCCGCTCCTATTTCCAGAAACAGCTGAGACTATCAGCATGCCAGATTGTGTGCACTCAGGCTGCATGCTTGACTGGACTAAACACTGTCCTCCCCTGCGTCTGGATACACAACAGCAGGGCCTGAAATGTATGGACAGCAGTTTCACCGCTAAGAGTAGGTGACTGAGGGCCTGGCACAAACTGGAGGTGTTTGCTCAACTGAAACATATGGGACAGTGGATGTCCAACAGTTGGTGCCTCAAATTCTGATTGAGGGATTAATCCACTAAAAACTGCTGCAAACACGTGATCGTGATCATGTTGTGGGTTATTGCTAAGAATGCAAGCACCTTACACAGAGGTAGGCCAGTCCAGTTCTTGACGGCCAGTGTTCTGTATGTTTTAGGTGGTTCCCTGCTTTAACTAACCTGATTTAAATAAATGGGTCAATACCTCTCACCTTCCTAGGTAGCAGGCTGATTAATTAATCAAACTAAGTGAATCAGTAGTGTAGGATCAGGAATACAACTAATACATGGACACAAGTCCTTAAGGTGACAACTCCAGGAACACTTCAAGTGCTAGGAAACAACTTTATTCATAGACCTACGCCATTCAGTTAATGGCCTTCATCAGGGTGGAAAACAATGACCCTGATGATGGCCCTCAAGCCAAAACGTGTTGGTTTGTCAATAAAGTTTTTCCTAGCACTTTAAGTGTTAGAATAGAATAGATCCTTTATTGTACCACGACGGAGAAAATTCTGTGCAGCAAAGTGACAGTGACAGGCAATAACAGAAAACAGACTCACACAAAGAATCTAAAAAAATAAATAAGTAAATAAAAAAAAAAAAAAAAAAAAAAAAAAAATATATATATATATATATATATATATATATATATATATATATATATATATATATATATATATATATATATATGAAAAACAGAATAAAAATACTGCACAGTAAGGCAAAAATTTCAACATGAATACTGTATAGTTGTAAAACATATTCCAGTCCAGAGGAATGTGCAACTGAGTTGGTTTATTAAAAATGTGCATGTCTCTGAGCATTAAAAATACAAACTATTTACAGTTAGTGACAATAGAAAAATGGTAAAGTTGTACAGATACTAGTATGGATATAAACACATTGATTTTGTTGGGAGCAATGATGGTTATAGAGTCCAACAGCTGCTGGGAGGGAGGATCTCATATGACGCTCCTTTGTGCACCTCGGATGCAGCAGTCTGTCCCTGAAGGAGCTCTCCAGCTCAGCAACAGCTTCATGAATGGGGTGGGAGACTTTGTCCATCAGTGATGTTATTTTAGCTGGAGTCCTTCTATCTCCTACCACCTTCACTGGGTCAAGGGGGTATCCCAGCACATAGCTGGTCTTCCTGATGGGCTGATCTAACTGCTTCCTCTCAGCTGTAGATAAGCTTCTGCTCCAACATACAGTCCCATAGAAGATGGCTGATGCCACCACAGAGTCAGTCAGTCCGAGTACAGCGCACCCCTGCACTCCAAAAGACCTCAGCCTCCTCAGAAGGTAAAGTCTGCTCTGACCTCCCCTGTAAAGCGTGTCAGTGTGATGAGTCTCGTCCAGTTTATTGTTCAGGTGAACACCCAAGTACTTATAAGAGTCCATGATCTCAATGTCCACTCCCTGAATGTCCACTGGTGTCAGTCAGGTGGGTCTACGCCTGTTGAAAGCTACCACCAGCTCCTTGGTTTTAGCAGCGTTGATCAGGAGGTGGTTCCACTGACACCAGTCCACAAAGTCCTAAGGCTCAGTAACTCAGAGTACATACAGTGGTATGTACTCTGAGTCATCCTCACCTGTGATGAGGCCAACTATGGCAGAGTCATCAGAGAACTTTTGCAGATGGCAGCGTGGGGAGTTGATGGAGATGTCTGCAGTGTAGAGAGTGAAGAGGAACGGTGCCAGCACAGTTCCCTGAGGGACCCCCATAGTGCACACCAGCCTGTTGGAGACACAGCCCTGTGTCCTTACATACTGTGGGTGGCAAGTGAGGTAGTCCAGTATCCACTGGGACATGTGGTGGTCCACCCCTGACAGCACCAGCTTGTCCCTCAGAAGTCCTGGCTGGAAGGTGTTGAAAGCTCTGGATAAATCTAAGAACATGATCCTCACAGAGCTTCCAGGTTTTCCAGGTGGGTCAGGCCACAAAATCATACATCCATAACAATCCCCCTGTTGAGGTGGGAAAAACCCACCTCACACCAATCAATGTGTCAAGTGCATATGGACCCTAAGCTAAAATATGGCAGGCAGTTCCTTCTGGTTGTCGTGCAGTTCCGCCGCCCCCCGTTGGAATGCCATTTATGCGGTAATGGTAACTCCCTGCAGCCCTCAGTGTGTGCTCCCCCTGTGTTTCACACAGAGCAGTCCTATGCTGATGTGTCTCTAAGGTTGAAATGATTAAACATGGTAAAAACATTGCAAAGAATGATTAAGGTAATCATGCCCTTTTGAGGAAAAAATTAAAAATAATAATAATAATAATAAAAACGTAGAAGCACAGTGAAAATGAGCAAGAACAATGTGTGTCAGTATACTGTAGACCTGTTCAATTATCTAATACAATCGTCTAGTTCTGTCCCCCTCCAGGCCGAAGGAAAGGCATGGGCATCCTCCTGGTAGCTCAGCATCCTGGTGTAGTCTCCTTGCACCCCCTTCAGGCTGGCCTTGGGCAAGGACTGCTGTCGCATCTTCCGGTCCTGGCCGTGATTTAATTTTCTCCCATTTTAAGGCTGGCTCTGAAAAATGGGTTTTGTCCTTCTCCTCACCTCACAGCAAAGTATCATGATGTAGCCCTTACTTAAGCAATTTTATTAAATAAGTTAAATAAGTTTATTAAGTAAGGTTCTTTTTTTACAGTGTTTTCTCAAACTATTAAATTTAACCTCTCTCTATTACCTTTGGATCACTGAAACACACCTCTTAAAATCAGCATTACCTACTATGATGAATACTAATGTTTAATAGGGAAGTAAATAACACCATGTAAAGTAGAACATAGTAACCCTCCTTTAATTAGGCAGAATAATAAAGTATAACTAGAAAATTTCTGAAGAAATTTAAAAGGGGCCTGCCAAAGTGTGCATATTGGTGGGAGCCGAAAGAGGCGTTTCGATGCAAAAAATGATCAACAATGCAAAGGTTATCTACAAGGAAGTTTGTAGGATGGAGAATATCACTGACATGTTGAGTAACTGTGACTTGGTCCACTCAGTATGCAAACTGTTGTGTATGAGCTGAAATTAGCCAAAATGCTAATGCTAGCTTAAATGATGTCAGTAGCATGTGGGACATCACTAGCATGAGGACTCTCAGTCATATGGACAATAGAAGCGTCAGTTTGGTTCTTTAGTTTTTTATATCTTTGCGTTGTGTCTGGCTTGACTTTCCACTCATAATGGGGAACTGGCAATTATTGCAATTATACTGAAGCAGGCTAAGATAGGATAGGCCATGAGATGGGTCAGTAGATGGCCATTTTGGATTTACTTTTATACTGTTGTGATCAAAGTTGATTTAGGTCTTTTATAGTTATTAATTATTCTTTAATTAATGAACCTTTGCCGCATGTCATTTCCCCCTTTCTCTGCCCCTTTCCTGTCTAGATACTGTTACAAAAATTGAAAAAAAAAAAAAAAAAAGGCCACTAGCGCCCAAAACAATCATTGGGGAAAATAAATAAATAAATAAATAATTAGACGAAACTGTCTCCACCCTCATCTGTAAAGGTAACTTTGAAGTGGAGTTGTTGTAATAAAATCTCTCTACTTTAATCTGGTTCTAAATTCCAGTTACATGTTTCCCAGTTCCACCACATATTAATATTTCTTCAAGAATCAATTAAAACCTATTTTTGCTTTTTGTTTGCAGGGTTTTTCTGTCGACACTGCTGCATGAATCCTCTTTGAGATCAGTTAATAAGGATGATGGAATGAGTTGAGCCTATGTCTACTTTTTCTTGATTCTTTCTAGTTGAGTCAACATTAATGTGAAAAGATTTGACAGGTCATAAGAACTGAACTTTGTTAACATAAGATTTTGTGGTTGTGTCCTTATTTTACTGAGAGTAAAGTTTGTTTTGTAATAATAAAGACCCATTTCAGTAGTGTCATTTCCCCTCTATTGGATTTTCAAAATTAATTGTAGATAGTGTTCCTGGTTTAAGGAGTATTTCACTTATAAGATTTGTGGGATGCTCAACGTACATCTGGCCTGTTTTTCATCCCCATTAACAGAAATAATTAATAATTTACCTTAAAAGCATCAGTATGAAAATTAACCTCAAGCATTTATTACTTAACATGAGATTTTGAGGATTCCAAAACCGTAAGTGTTGGTTTTCTTAGTTTCAGGAAATCTTAATTAAAATTTTCTTACTGTACCAGCAGATAACTTTGCTTAAATTAAGAATTTGTTTCAAAGATGTGCTTGATTTATGTATTGTTATTTTAGAGATCTATTTGCAGTGTATCTTTTTGTCAAAGTTGTTTATTTAATGAAGAGTTAACCCTCTCTAATATCTGCATTACCGCATGTGTAGTGGTTTGAATTTCTCTAATATCATATTATTACTCCCCCTGTAGGTTTATTTTATTCTTCTAAAAGATTTTCTGTTTGGTAAAAGATTAATTGAAATTTTAAAATTATGAAAAATGGAACACAGTTTTATGAGTTTTTTTTAATGTTTATCAGTATTTTCAATTCAGGTAGAACCATTGGTATCTCTATATGATTTGGAAAAATTCTGGAAACTTATTGCATATGTGAGCTATAAGTTTAGCACTGAACATCAGACTTTTATATAGCACTTTTCAGGACCCTCAAAGATGCTTGACAGTGAAATCAGTCATTCCCATTCATGCACATTCACACACTGATAATGGGAAGCTGATGGACTGTGGCCACAGCTTTTCTAGAGTAGTCTGACAGAAGTGAGGCAGCCATAGGCCATTGGCCCATACCACCAAACTGAAAGCAATAACCTTTAATCAATTTTCCTCCAGAATATTTGCATTAGTTGATCCTCTGTTTTGAAAATGCTCTAATAATCTGAACATTTATTTCATTAACTCCACTGAGAAACCTTGGTTTAATACTTGTTTTGAAGTATTTTTAAGAGATTTTCATCTTTTCTGTCAGAGCAATTTCATGTGCAAAAATTTTAATATAATTTTCCTTTTATATTCTTAAATTAGACATTGTTTCTTCATAACCTTTCTGTTTGTTTTCACTAGGTCTGTTTTGAATGCTTCAATTCTTTTGTGTCCACCAAGGATCAATAAGGTAGTCTTTTTCTTTCAAAATATAGTCTTCCTAGTGGGGTCCACCTTGAAGGCATTGTCTGTCAGGGTCTATCCGGTCTGGAGACGTGTCATTTTGTCATTATCAGGTCAGTGAGGTTCATAAGTCAGTCAGAACCTTGGTCTTTGTGTTGGTCATTTGGTCTGTGCACATAATGTTTCATAGGTCCAGCCTATCATTAGTCAGTAAAACTTTCACACAGTGTGATGTTATTTCTGCAGCGTCCACCTATAGGAGAAAAATCAATTGTTAATAAATGAGCTGCGTTTCCTAGAACACAGCCTCCCACTGTCATCCTCCTGGATGAGCATCACCTGTGGGAAAACACTCATCATTGTATTTGTCAGTTGTTTCACGTACTCCCTCAGCTCTTTATATTATAGTAGTAAGTGAAGTTGTTGGTATGGACTGACATTTATTGTTGTATTTGGAGAGGATTTCAGATTAAATAAAACTAGTTAGAGCTTCAATCCAGGTTAATTTTGTGTCTGCAGACTTTAGCCAATTTTTCTTTTTGTATACATAGTTCTGTTAGTTCTCCATACTAACCCATGAGATGCTGGTTTGATAACCTGCATCAATTTTACATTTTAATTCCACACATCTTTCAACTTCTTCTGGTTCTTTATTGGAGAAAATGAGTGCCATTGTCAGATCCCTTAATTTCTGGAACTACCATCCTAGGTATGATTACTCTGGTCTTTCCCTTATAGAAGGAATCCCTTTTCCTTCAGTTTTGTGTTCTTTGGGTTAGGGTTAAACCTTGGGATTAAACTGATTGCAAATTTCACATGATTGCACAAAATATATAGTGATATTCTTCAAATTATTCTTCAGTTTATACATTTTGACAAATGAGACTTGTTACTTTTGAGCCAGCACAGTGACTTATGCTGTTTTCCTACTCCCCCCTGTTGAGAGAGAAGGAAAAAAAGGCATTTTTACAAATCTGCTCTTTTTGTCAACATAAAGAGCAACAGTGACAAACTCATTTTCACCTTGGGCCACATCAAGATCCAGAATGTTTTCAACATTCCGATTGTGCTTAACAAGCAGTTAAGATATGAATTAGTAGCCGTCTCTGCATTTGACATGCACCTCCTGAAACCAAATAATGTTAAACATTTCACCACCCTGATCCAACATGGCAGAATACAGACAAAACTGCTTATTGATTGACAAAATAATATTCAAGCACACAGTCGCCATATCAAAGGTTCTGTTTCTAGAAGGTCATATAAATCTTCCGACGGCCCGCAGACCTTGAGTTTGACACATGCAGGGGAGAGTTACAATCTTCATCAGAGCTCTCAGCAGAGACAGGCTTCTGCTGTGTGCAGAAATTTTATCTTTGTTTTCAGGCCTCTGCATTAGTTAAAGGCTGCTCTTGCTGTTCTCTCCGTTCTTTATTTTCTTCCTAATTTGGTTCATTTCACAATCAAATTTAATACCGTGCTTGTGTAACTAGGTTTGTTTCGTGAGTTTTTAACAGAAAGCGGGGGAGGCACACACTGAGTTATAAAACTATTTTCTTCACCTCTTGTTTTTGGAATCGCAGCGCAGTGACTGCTGAATGACAGAGAGGGACAAAGTGATTTACATATAAAATCTCTATGAATTTCCCCAAAATTCCCACAACCGTTATTCACAGCACTCAGTTCTGGCCAACTGGGATGTATGACATGCTATATTCCGAGCTCCCGGTCCAATTGAAATCGCTCTAATTGGTTTCCAAGACACCAGAACACATTCACTCCACCGGAGGATTGATTCTGCGTGCAGTTCTTCTTATCACCGCTAGGTTCCTAGGACTACATTTTTCCTCAATCCACTGATCTCTTCCACACAGTATGCTACAACAAGTTATGCAAAAACATCAATCATTGTTTACAATACTACTGTTTACCATGAGGCATGCCTGCGAAAACAGGTGGAGACTATCTTTTGTATAATTTCGTATGCAAATTTCCTGGAGTCACGACCGATCCCCTCTCCTCACTCCTTGTTCCTCGTTAAGCCTAATTCTCTATCTTATTACATCACTCTGAGAAATTTCCTGATTAGCTCTCAGTTAACATTAATACTACTGTTTATCGTGACGCAAGCCTGAAACAGGTAGAAATGATTTTTCGCAAAGCTGGAGTATTATAACCGATCCCCAATCCTCGTTAAGTCAGTTATCTATCTTATGAAACCTCTGCTCATTAAATCACTGATTAGTTCTCTATTTCATGCATGAATTCTCTATTTTTCCATCTCATGATGTCTTTATCTCTTCACTGCTTTTACCAATTTTCACAGCAATATAGACTTAAGTGAAAGTCCCTCTGTGCCTTAAAATGAGTGGAATCCAGAAAGGAAACATGAGAACCGAGGCCTGAGTAAAAGGTGTCTGTCTGACAGCTGCCTTGCAGAAAGTTTTCTTTAAAATAGGTATTTCTGCCTATCTGATAAGATGACTGGTCATTACTGAAGGCTCGGTCCCCCTGTCAGCAGTCTAGAGTCCTTCTTGCAGAGTTCTGTGAAATAATGAGAAATGGTTAAGTATAAAATCAAGATTTAATGCCAAAAATGATCAGTGCACAGAGTATACAAATTAACAGATACAGAGTGACATTCACCTTTGGTACCGGGCTCCCCCCCAACCCATCTTAAGGATGAACCAAGAGGAGCAAAGAATGGAGCATGAGCCCTGCTTTTATCTATTCTTCACTCTTAACCCTCCTAAAGGATGTCATCTTCTTTCATCAGTTTATCCTTGACTATGTGTGCATTTTATGTGATATCAGCAGTTATGGTTATGTAAGCTGTAGCAATGAGCGTGCGGCAGATAAGCAATTAAGCAGGGCAGATATGTTTGATTAGGACAACAAAGAGATGATTAGAACAGGCCACAAAAGCATACATCCATAACAGGAGGTAGATGATAGCATGATCCACTCCGATGCCAGGCTGGTAGGTGAACTGCATCACATCCAATGAAGATGTCACCAGGGAGTGGGATGTTTGAGGACCAGCCTCTCAAGGGTCTTCATCAGATGTGACATTAGGGCTACTGGCTTGTAGCTGCTGAGGTCCTTTGGATATTTGGTCTTACCGGTGTACCACACGGGAGGCCCTCTGCAATTGTGGTACTTTCCCCAGATTCAGGCTCAGGTTACACATGTAACCAGGAGCATGGAGCTGATGCCATCTGAAGTTGCAACCTTTCACACCTTGATCTTTCGCAGCTGGTTCATCACCTGAAGTGATGAAAGGGACAAGACGGAGGTGGGGAGGAGGCTGGGGGTTGGAGTTCTCTGAAGTAAAGTGGATGGATGATGACTGAGAGCTTAGAGGTGTAAAGTCCTGAGAAGAAAAGCTGCCAGACGTTACAGATGGGGGGGGTAACAACAGGGAGGACTGGACTGTGGGAGGGTGGGTAACTGGTCAAACCTGTAAAAGAACTGGGTTAAGTCATTCATCCACCCTAAATCTCCTATAACTTGAGGATTTGGTTTGTGGACTGAAACTGACTTCAAACCCCACTGATGTTGCTCAGCTGCAGCTGATCCTCCATCTTCTTCCTGTAGATGATTTTTTTCCATCCCTAATTTTCCTTCACAACTCCTTCTGCACAGCTCTTAGCTCTTCCTTGTTTCCAGATATAAAGGCTCTCGTCTTCTCCTTCAGGAGAGATTATTGTTATTGACTGTTATTGGAGAAACACCGTACCGTCATGATGGGCACAGTGTTCTCAATGAAGAAGTTAATGTAATCCGTTATGCTGTCTGTGATGCTATTGATGTCCTCCCCATGAGGAGCACAGAGCTCTTCCCACACAGTGGAGCTGAAACTGTCCCTCAGTGCTTCTTCAGTCTCCTCAGACCATTTCTTCACTGTGCGTGTCACAGCTGGTTCTCTGTGTACCAGGGATTTATAGACAGGCTGGAGATGAACCAGGTTGTGATCTGAGTCCCTCAGGGGAGAGAGAGGGGATGAACTGTATGCATCTTTGGTGTTGGCATAAAGTAGACCCAGGATTTTATCATCTCTGGTGTGGCAGGTGACATACTGGGTGAAGATTGGTAGAGTGGAAGACAGGGAGGCATGATTAAAGTCCCCAGAGATCAGAAAGAGGGCCTGTGGGTGCTGTGTTTGAAGTCCGTTGGTGGTAGTATTAAGGACATCGCAGGCTGCAGCATTAGCAGAGGGCGGGATAAACACAATAATTACAATAACGTGAAAACTCCAGAGGAAGATAGTGAGGCCTCATACTGAAGAGCATCTCTTTGGTGGTTAAATGTCCAGAGTTACACCATCTATCATTCACAAACACAGCCAGACCCCTTCCTCTCTTCATACCATTCTCCTTCATTCTGTTGGCACGGAGTAAATGAAGGCCATCCATGTTCATATGAGAGTCCGGAGTTAGGGTGGTTAGCCATGTCTCAGTTAGGCAGATTACTTTTTTATTGTCTTGGATGCTGTGCAGCTGGATTGATTTTTCCTAATACTTTTTATATTTTGCTCTTTTGTTATGATGCATAACCATAGCAACAGGGTGGTTTACAACAGGGAGCAGCTGATTAACACTGCAAGAGTTATCATAATATGATAACTTAAGGCAGAAATCCCAGAAAAGTTGAAAAGGAGGTGTAGTGGCTGCAGAGCTGGAGCAAAGAGGAGAGAGAGAAGGAGAAAGTTCAAATCATCTCTGCCATCCATCTTAATGGGCAACGTGAGATTGTTAGCTAACAAGTTAGATGAACTTCAAGCCCTGACAAGGACTCGGCAAGAGTATCGGGAATGCAGTATGTATTTTACTGAGACATAGCTGCAGGATCATATCCCCGACTCAAACATATCTCTGCTGGGCTTCCTTACTATACGGGCGGATAGAGATTTAAAGAGTCGCAGGAAAAGGAAGGGAGGTGGATTGGCAGTGCTTGTTAACAACAGATGATGTCACCCAGGACATGTTACTGTGAAGTGTCGTCTCTGCAGTCCAGACACTGAACTATTGGCAGGAAGTTTTCATCTATATTATTTGCCAAGAGAGTTCACCAGTGTTATTTTGGTGGCTGTTTACATTCCACCCTCAGCCATTGCTGACAATGCATGTAAAGTCATCGGTTCCATTGTTGCTAAGACACAGACCCAACACCCCAATTCTTTTGTGGCAGTTTCTGGTGATTTTAATCATGCCTCACTCTCTGCTACACTGCCAATGTTTCAACAGTTTGTGAGTTGCTCTACCAGAGAAAACAAGACATTGGATTTGTTTTACACAAATGTCAAGGATTCATATATTTCCAAAGCAAGACCTCCTCTGGGTAAATCAGATCACAACCTTGTTTTTCTGTGCTCAGAATATAAACCCGTTGTCCAGAGACTACCTGTAACAAAAAAGACTGTGAAAGTGGTCACAGGAAGCTGAAGACATTTTACAAGGTTGTTTTGATGCTACCGATTGGATTTCTATTTGCAAGCCACATGGAGAGGACCTTAATACAATGACTGAGTGTGTGACCGACTATGAACTTCTGTGTGGACAACACTTATCCCCACCAGAACAGTGAGATGCTTCCCTAATAACAAACCCTGGATCACCAGTGAACTAAAGGAACTGTTAAACAAGAAAAAAGACCTTTTAGGGAGCGAGACAGAGAGTTATTGAGGAGTATACAGAAGCAGCTCAAAGTCAAGATTAGAGACAGCAAGTAGGTGTATAGGAAGAAGCTGGAGAGTAAACTGCAGAGGAACAATATCAGAGATGTGTGGTCTGGGATGAAGGAGAGCACAAGCTTAAAGCAGAAGGAGGATTGGATAGATGGAAGTATGGACAGAAACCCACTGTCACCTGGACAAAGCAGGAATCACTGTGAGGATCATGTTCTTTGATTTCTTCATTGCATTTAACACAATTCAGCCTGATCTACTTCGTCTGAAACACCAGAGGACACATGTGGAGGCCTCAACAATCGCCTGGATCCATGACTACCTGACAAACAGACCACAGTTTGTGAGACTAAAGGACTGAGTGTCTAACCAGGTGGTTAGCAGCACAGGAGCACCACAGGGGACTGTACTCTCACCATTCTTTTTCACTCTGTACACTTCAGACTTCCAGTACAAGTCAGACTCCTGTCATCTACAGAAATACTCAGATGACTCTGCAGAAACAGGGTCAGATCAAACCCTATTTCCATCATGGGAGAAGAAGTGGAGGTGGTTGAGTAATATAAATACCTCGATGTTCATCTGGACAACAGTCTGGACTGGAGACTCAACAGTGAAGCCATCTACAAGAAGGGACAGAGCAGACTGTACTTTTTGAGGAAGCTAAGATCCTTCAAGGTTTGCAGCAAGATGTTGCAGATCCTCTATAAGTCTGTTGTTGAGTGTCAGCTCCTCTGCCATCATCTGTTGGGGCAGTAACATCAGAGCCAGAGACCTAAAAAGGCTCAATAACCTGATAAAGAAGGCTGGTTCTGTTCTGGGGATGACTGTGGAACCTCTGGATTTGATGATGCAAAGAAGGATTTTGCATAAAATTAAGAAAACTATGGACAACCCTGGACATCTTCTTCATGAGACTGTTATTGGAAAACAGTCTCTTCAGTCAGAGGCTTCTTCAGACTGGTTGTAAAATGGACCACTACAGGAGATTTTTCCTGCCCACAGCCATCACAATCTATCATAACTCCTTAATTAGATGAGTTACATCAACATTTAATTTCCCTTTGGGATAAAAAAAGTATTCTTGAATTTCAATTACCAGCTAAAGGGCTGGCCTCATGGTAGCTCCTTTGATAGTGCTTGAGCCGCCAGCCTGTCCACTTTGTTAGGAAGAGATCTCACTTTTTACATGATGATGGATGGGATGATGGGTCTGTACCTTCTTCCTCAGTTGCGACGCCAGATGCCTGCATGCATCCCACGTCTCTTCCTTCTCAGCTCACAGGGAATATCAGGTTGCTCGGTGGGAGGCACTACGGTGGAGCTACTGAGAGCTACTAGCTGATCTTTGGTGTAAACAATGAGCACATGGCCACTCATGCCTTCTCTGAACACAAAAGACTTTAAAAAACAAAAATAAAAATAAAGTTGTCCACAAAACAATCAGTTCCATTGCATGAACCAGCAATACGAATAAAAAAAGAGCTTCAACAAAAATAATATACAGCACGTCTAAATAAGATTTTAAAAGAAAATACTCTTATCCGAGTCAGAGCTGCTCTAGCAGCTGCACGGTGCCAGAAGTCTTAAGTGTTGCTGAAAGTTTTTACCTTAAATGATTTTTAGCCCTCTCCATGCACCTTGGGAGTCAGTGAAGTTGTGCCACAAACGATTTTGATCACAAGTCCTCAAGGACCAGAACTGACCACCTCTGACCTAACCTTACCCTAACATGTAATGGGAAATTATTGAATTATTATGTTCAACTATGGATAACAACAGGCTTTAGTTTAAATAACTTTTGGTTTCACAGATTCTGCACATACCTTTGAACTGCCTTGTTGCTGAAATGTGCAATACAAATAAATTTGACTTGACAGATAAACTTGACCTCATGTCTGCCTTGTAGCCAAGGAGGTGTGTTAGCTTAGCTCAAAAGATATACTTAAAAAGGCAAGAAACCTCTGAAATATCCATCTATTATCTATACCTGCTTATCCTTGCAGAATCATGAGGGGACAGTGCCGATCTGGAGTGGCCATTGGGCGAGAAGCGGAGTACAGCCTGGAAAGGCCACCAGTCCATCACAGGGCAACATAGAGACACAAAGGACAACACATACAATCCTACTTGATGGTAATTTAGAGCAACCAATTCACATGACTTTTCAGAGTACCCAGAAAGAACCCACACATGCAAGCGGAGAACATGCAAACCACATGCAGAAAGACCCCAAGCCAGGATTTGAACCCAAGACCATCTTGTTGCAAGGTGACAGTGCCACTGTTCAGTCGTGCAGCTTCATTCTCTGAATATGTCAAAGGTAATTGGTAGTTATCAAAAATAATTAAGCACAGAAAATATTTAACATTCAATAAAACAAATATCAAATATATTAGTTAAATGAGCTTTGGAGAGGTGTAATGGTAAACCATTATGTGAAGCTAAGTTACACTTGTTTTCACCAAATTTGTCAAAAAAAAAAACCCAACTAGCTTTGCTGGTGAAGGTTACTTATCATACAGTCTTTGATAATACACTTGTCTTGTCAAACTACATCTCAGTGCTGCATTTGAAACAGTCAACCCCAATGTTCTTAAACTAAGGCTTGAACATGTAAGGATGAAGAGAATTGCACTATGCTGGCTTAGACCATATTTCTCTGACAAATTCCAGTTTGTTCATCCATTTATCTAATGCACCCATAGGATGCCACCTGTACAGTGAGTTCAGTCATGAACTTGTGGATGTCTGGTGCCTATCTCTTGCTGTAATTTATAGTGGTAAATTAACCTAACATGCATGTCTTTAGCCAAAAGAAGCAAGCTTAAGTACTCAAAAAAAGTCATGCATACACAACGAGATCAAGCAAACTCTATGGAAAAAGGCCCCTGTCAAGGATTTGAACCCGGGACCCTCTTGATGCAAGCTAACAATCCCACCATGCAACTCCAGTTGGTCCATGTTAATGATATCACTTCCTAAAACACTGGATGCAGTTGTGCAGCGTCACAGGAATCTGAACTTATACCACTTCTCTTTCTTTTATGCATGGTGTTAAGACTGTCTGAGGATCATAACAAAAACGGGAGACCATGTGATGGTTAAAGCTGCATAAAATGAATATTTATTAAAGATAAATATTAACAAAAAGCACAATGGAATGTGAGTGTAAATATCTGGTGTAATGCAAATCATTGGATGTATTGTGTGTGTTGAGATGCAAAAACAAAGACAAACTCAAATGTGCATGAGGAAGGGAGATGAGGCCTGGAACCAGGGATGAACACTGCATTCATCAGGAGGTAGAGAGTGGATGCCAAGAGTGATAACCCAGAATGGTGCAACAGCCAACCTTGAATACTGTGCTCTGGATTAGCTGATCAACAACAACTGCACATAGGAGGAGCACAAGGGCAGACACACACAAACACCTGCAGCCCAGCCCACAAGGCACAAGGCCGTAACACATGGTTCCACTTGTTTAAATTTTTAGACAGCATGATATATGCTTCATTTTTTTGGTGACAATAGTGATTCATATTTATTCTGAGAAATCAAACTGGTTAATCAAACTACAATCATGTCTTAAAGAGACATTAATACCAGTCTTGTGCATCAACCTGCCTTGAGATGAACTCAAACTGATCAACTGAAGGGCATAAACGCCCTGGTTTTACTGTAATGCCTTAATTGTTAGTAGTTCTATGTTTGGAGAATGAGGTGATCAAATATCACACAGACACCTTATTTTAAGTAGAAAATGCAATCACTGCAAAATTCACTGGACAGACTTCCTCTCTGATGATATTTTGTAAAAAATAACTTTTCTATTGATTTATAATTGTGGTCAAAAAGTTGATGAGTAGTAGGAAGCAAAAGAAAATTGAGCAGTATTCAAAGCAAACCGATGGCTCTGCTATCACTTTGCAAGTTCCACATTGCCAAATTAATGACACATAGATCCTTACAAAACTTGGCTGATCTCTGCAGGTACAATCAAAGGTGGCTAAAACAGGGGTTTGCCTGTGGATGCAAACTAGTGTTGCTGAGGAGAAGAGGCCATAGACCCCAGTCTGGGCCCATCAGAACAAAGATAACCGGGGCCTGCCCATAGCAATTGCATAGGAGCAATTGCACTGGCTCCCATGCAATGCATGGGCAGGCACCTATTACTCTACACCTCTTAAAGTGTCTCTTTATTTTTATTGGGGCCTCCCAGCTTCTTCATCTCACCACCTTTCCCACACATTCTTTCGCTCGTCCCTGCTTTCACTGTGAACGAGGTACAGATGTGAGTCCCGGGACTAAGGAAGAAGAAAGACGGCCCTTGCTCACGCTTCGAGAATTTTTCAGATACCTCTTACGGTTCCCGAACGGGAAGGAGTTGTTCGGAGAGGTTTTTTCACTCAGGCTGCCTGCCTCTGACATATAGAGCTTTTCTCTGCATCAAAGTAAGTGACACTGACAGTGTCAGTTGGCAGAAGGACATTAACTACCATGGCAACAGAACACTTAGTGGGGCAGCCACAGCTTTGATCCATGAGGGCTCCAGCTGGGGAGCAGAGGAGGCCTAGAAGCATCATGGCTGCTCTCCTAAGGGGCTTGGCTGACTTCAGTGGTGAGACCAGACCAGCCCAAACTGACAACCACACTGGACTTTCAAAATAAGAGCTACATGTACCCTACAAAATAAAAGCCTTCACATTTTATACAGCAAGTAACTCCAGCTTTGGGCCAAAAATCACAGATTTGACTGAAACAGTGTTACACATGGGATTGGTCTGACCTTGGAAAATGATGCTCACTGAAAATTTAAAAATAAAAGCCTCATACTTCCTTAACTACACTGTGTTTTAAGATGAGAAAAGAGTATATTGGGATGTTGGATTAGGACAAAGGATCCATACGCGTGACAGCCCTCATTCTTATGGTGGTGTCACGATGCCAGTGGGACAACATGCTAGTCATAGCCCACACACCAATGGTAGCATTTAAGCTAACATTAGCATGTTAGCTTAGTTGAATATAAAAGCATTATATTGACTTACTCAATGAAGTAAGTCGATTATTATCAACATTACTGTGATAACACACTTTCTACTGGTAGTGTCAACATGCAAGCCGCTCTACATGCTACTGATAGCCATCAAGCTAACATTAGCCTTATGCCTAAAATGACCATTTTAGCCTTATTTTGAAATAACAATTAGGTTTAGCGTACTAAATGGAGTGAGTGGATGTTAGTCAACAGGGTGGTGACACCCCACATGCTACCGATAGCATTTTAGTTAGCATTAGCATTTTGGCTAATTTTAGCTTATACACTAGCTTTTGCACCCTGAGTGGACTACTGAATGAAGTAAGTCAATGTAACTCCACATGCTACTGATACCCCACATGCTACTGATAGCATTTAAGCTAACATTAGAATTTTGGTTAATTTTAGCTTATGCACTACTTTTTGCACCCTGAATGAAGTAAGTCAATGTAAGTCCGCATGCTACTGATACAATTTAAGCTAGCATTAGCATTTTGGCTAATTTTAGCTTATGCACCACTTTTTGCACCCTGAATGAAGTAAGTCAATGTAAGTCCACATGCTACTGATAGCATTGAATCTAACGTTAGCATCTTAGCTAATTTTAGCTTTTGCACTACTTTTTACCCCCTAAGTGGAACAAGTCACAGTTAGTCACACTTACTGAACATGTCAGTGATGTTCCACATCCTCCCAACTTCCTTGTACATTACGTTAGCATCGATACACACACTATGGCAGGCCCCTTCTAAATTTCTTCAGAAATTTTTTCAATATTACAACCCTCCAAAAAGATTCACCTCAGACTGAGAGCTCTCAGAAATATGTTGCATGATAAGGTGAAAGGGTTCTTGACACCACAAATAAAGGTTAACACGATAAAGCTGTCAAGTGACAAAAATCATGTTATCTCTTCATATTTGTCACCATCTAAATGACTATTTTCCTTCACTGCACTGAAGCAGCTCACTGCATGAGTGCTACACATAAAAGTCCTATCAAAGGATAAAGAGGACCTCCTTTCTACACCAAATAGAGAGTTGAAGGCTATTAATAAACAGAGATTTAGACCATGCACTCAACAGCCCTGTTAAATTATTAATGCATGGCTCTATGTTAGTAAGCACTTGCTAAAATTGCTAATAATGAATGTTGAATGAAAAAATTATGAGCAACAAAACTTACAAAAATCACACAGAGCCAGAGCAGAGCAAAAACTCAGGAACAAGGTGAGAGGAAACAACAAGATGAACTGGGGAAATAACTGAAGGATCCAGCTAGAAGTGAGAGGAAAAGAAGGGTTTAAATACTATACAGTAGCTTGCAAAAGTATTCATACCCCTTAAACTTTGCACACCACACTTTTCAGTTGTCTATTTATAAAAAAATGTTTTGAATCATGTATCATTTTCTTTCTACCACTTTGTGTTGGTCTTTCACATAAAATATATATATATTCATGTTTGTGGTTGTAATGTGCCAAAATATGGAAAAGCTAAAGGGGTATGAATACGAGCCATTGTATATGTCTGTTCAGGAGTTCTGGAGAGAAAGGTCCATAATATAGTCTAACCTCGGGTTCAGGAAGAGCAGTGTGGTTTTCATCCTGACTGTGGAATGCTGGACCAGCTCTACACCCTCAGCAGGGTCCTGGAGGGTGCATGGGAGTTCACCCAACCAGTCTACATGTGCTTTGTGGATTTGGAGAAGGCGTTCGAGCATGTCTCTCATAGAATCCTGTGGGGAGTACTCCGGGAGTATGGGGTGTGATGCCTTTTGATACAGGCTGTTAGGTCCCTGTAT
Source organism: Anableps anableps (assembly GCA_014839685.1). NCBI lineage: Eukaryota > Metazoa > Chordata > Actinopteri > Cyprinodontiformes > Anablepidae > Anableps > Anableps anableps. The sequence goes on along the minus strand of CM026086.1, from coordinate 130,154 downwards.
GACCAGTGTCAGAGCTTGGTCTGTATTGCCGGCAGGAAGTCGGGCTCATTTCCAGTGAGGGTTGGACTATGCCAAGGTTGTCCTTTGTCAAAGATTCTGTTCATAAATTTTATGGACAGAATTTCTTGGCGCAGCTAAGGTGTTGAGGGGATCTGTTTTGGTGGTCTTAGGATTCCATCTCTGCTCTTTGCAGATGATCTGGTCCTATTGGCTTCATCAGCTCATGATCTACAACTCTCACTGGAGCAGTTCGCAGTTGAGTGTGAAGCGACTGGGATGAGGATCAAATCTGAGGCCATGGTCTTGAGCCGGAAAAGGGAAGAGTGCCTTCTCCAGGTCAGGGGAGAGGTCCTGCCTCGAGTGGAGGAGTTCAAGTATCTCGAGGTCTTGTTTACCAATGAGTTGAAAAGGGTAGAGTGCCTTCTCCGGGTCGGGGGGGGGGAAGGTCCTGCCTCAAGTGGAGGAGTTCAAGTATCTTGGGGTCTTGTTCACGAATGAGGGAAAAATGGAGCGGAAGATCAATAGATGGATTGGTGCTGTGTCAGCTGTGATGTGAGCCCTGTACCGGTCTGTCATGGTGAAGAGAGAGCTGAGTCAAAAAGCGAAGCTCTCGATTTACTGGTCGATCTACGTTCCTACCCTCATCTATGGTCACTAGCTTTGGGTCATGACTGAAAGAATGAGATCATGGATACAAATGGCCAAAATGAGTTTCCTTGGCAGGGTGTCTGGGCTCTCCCTTAGAGATAGGAGGAGAAGCTTGGTCATCCGGGAGGGACTCAGAGTAGAGCCAGTGCTTCTCCACATCGAGAGGAGCAAGTTGAGGTGGCTCGGGCATCTGTTAGGATGCCTCCTGGACGCCTCCCTGGTGAGGTGTTCTGTGCATGTCCCACTGGGAGGAGTCCCAGGGGAAGACCCAGGACACCTTGGAGGGGCTATGTTTCTCAGCTGACCTGGGAATGTCTTGGGATTTCCCTGGAGGAGCTAGCCCAAGTGGCTGGGGAGAGGGAAGTCTGGGTCTCCCTACTGAGTCTGCTGCCCCCGCGACCTGACCTCAGATAAGTGGAAGAAAATGGATGGATGGATTGACAGAGGTATTACAGCCTTTTGTAATTTTACTAAAAATGGTGAATTAAGGAGTTTTCAGTACCTGAAAGAGAAATTTAGACTTAGCAATAAAGACTTCTTTAGATATCTGCAACTTAGGGAGTATTATAATAAAGAAATAAAAGACAGGGGAAATGTACAAAATGCAGTCTTAGAAATATTATGTGATGCATATCAACAGAAAACATGCAAAATTATATCAAAGTTGTATATTACTCTAATGTCCTGCCACAAACAGAACTCTATATGTATCAAAGAAAAGTGAAAAAAAGGGTTAGGGTGCTCAAAAAATTTCAAATAAAAACTGGGTATAGAATCTGTGAGCTGTCCCCACCATCTACAAATTCACAAAAATAGAGAGTTGAATTGGAAGACTTTGATTAGATTTTTTATTATGCCATCTATTAAAAGTAAACTGTTGTCAAGTCAACAAATGTGCTGAGGTAATGTGGCACTGTTGATGCTAATCACACTCATATTTTTTGGGACTGCATTAAGATAAAACCATTTTTGGGGTTTCTGTTCTATTTTAACACATTTTATGTATAGTCTTGTAGTATTCTGTGCCAATAAGTTTCATCACTTTGCATATGTATCTTTTGTGTACTGTAAAAAAAAGACAATCAGTAAAAACAGTCTTGATGGCTAGGTGAAAAGTAATAGCAAGAAGGTGGCTCAACCCTGAACCGCCTACCCTGGCCGAGTGGATGGATGTTGTGCAGGAAACATTTTTGATGGAATGAAATGACCTTTATTCTAAAACTGAAAGAAGTTGAATTTAAAGAAAAATTGGATAAATGGATAACTCATAAAATTTTAAGAATTGCACTTCTGTAGGTTGAATTTTTTTGTATACATAAGAGCAGCTCTGTGGGATTCTGCAGCACCTCTTTATCCTAAGCTTGACCCAAGAGAAGGTTCCACAATTGTGGAAGACATCCTGTCTGGTTTCGGTACCAAAGAAAATTCACCCATCAGTCATCAACAACTATAGATCTGTTGCCCTGACATCCCCATCATGAAGGTCCTGAAGAGACTCCTGTTGGCCCACCTGAGTAAGCAAACAAGCACATATCAGGACTGTGAGGATCATGTTCTTTGATTTCTTCAGTGCATTTAACATAATTCAGCCTGATCTGCTTCGTCTGAAACTCCAGAAGACTCAGGTGGAGGCCTCAACAATTGCCTGGATCAATGACTAACTGACAAACAGACTAGTTTGTGAGACTAAAGGACCGTGTGTCTAGCCAGGTAGTTAGCAGCACAGGAGCACCACTGGGGACTGTACTCTCACCTTTCTTTTTCACTCTGTACATGTCAGACTTCCAGCACAAAAAAGACTCCTGTCATCTACAGAAATACTCAGATGACTTCTATGGTCAGGTGGATCAGAGATGGACAAGAAGCTGAAGACAGAGATCTGGTGGACCGCTTTGTGTCATGGTGTGGAAACAATCATCTGATGCAGTAATGACTTTATGGAACTCTTCTTAAATAAAATAGATTCTATTAGAAATTTGTATTTGTATTTATCTAATACAATACAATGTTGGCATCCTCTCAAACATGATTAATTCATCCTCAGTAAGTGAGGCAGCACTGAATGTAACTGTAGAACCTGTTATGTGTTTGGACTGTTTTGAGTCAGTTGAGCTTTCTGAGTTATCAAAAATATTAGCTTCTTTCAAACCTTCGACTTGCATGTTGGACCCCATCCCAATCAAATTATTTAAAGAGGTGTTCCCTTTGATTACTGCCTCCATAGATAGAGGCATTAGATATGCTTAATCTGTCGCTAGTAAATAAACATGTTTCACAGACTTTTAAGGTAGTTGTAATTAAACCTTTACTTAAGAAACGTTCTCTCAATCAAGATGACTTAATAAATTACAGTCCTGTATTTAATCTTCCTTTCTGATCTAAAATCCTTGAGAAAATAGTTGTCTAAACATCTAAAACGTAATGACCTGATTGAAGAGTTTCAGTCACGTTTCAGAGCTCATCATAGCACTGACACGGCATGTGTGAAAGTTACAAATGACATTCTCTTGGCCTCCAATAATGGACTTGTGTCTATTCTGGTTTTGCTTGATCTCAGTGATGCTTTTGATCCAGTGGACCACAATATTCTCTTAGGAAGGCTTGAACATGTGGGTATCAAAGCAACAGCACTAGGCTGGTTTAAATCTTGGCTGTCAGACAGATTCCAGTTTGTTCATGTAAATGATAAATCTTCTCACTCTAGAGTTACTTGTGGAGTACCACAGGACTCTGTGCTTGGACCAATTAGTTTTACCATATATATGCTTCCAATTGGAAAAATCATCAGCCAGCATGGGATAAATTTTCACTGTTATGCTGATGATACTCAGCTATATCTATCCATAAATCCTGATGAATCCAAGCCGTTAGGTAAATTACATGCATGTCTCGAGGACATTAAAACCTGGATGACACTAATTTTTCTTCTTTTAAATTCTGACAAAACAGAAGTGGTTGCTTTTGGACCAGAACCTCTGAAAGAGACACTACTTTGTCAATCACTTGATCTGGATGGCATTAAATTGGCCTCAGATAATAAAGAACCTCAGTGTTATTTTTGACCAGGATATGTCATTCAAGTCCCATATTAAAAATGTTTCTAGAAGTCCACAGAATGTAGTTAAAAGCCTTTAGCTCATCTAAAATACTGCAGCAAGATTTATGATGAAAATTAAAAAGAGAGATCATATTTTTCCTATTTTAGCTTCCCTTCATTGACTCCCTGTGAAATCCAGATTATAATCTCAGATTCTCCTTCTCACATATAAAGCCCTTAATAATCAGCCTCAACATACATCAGAGATCTGACTGGTCCAGATGTTCCTAATAGAGCACTTCACTCTCAGTCAGAGAGAAGTAGATACTTGCGGATGGCCAAAACAAGAAAAAGTCTCAGATAAAATGAAAACAACACAGAGACTACAACACCAACTACTGTGGTTGATGAAGTGGAGGACAGATGTACACAGTGTGATGCTAAACATGAAGAAATTTATAATCTGAGACAGTCAACAGAAGACCTTGAGAGAAAAATGAATGAAATAAATGTTGAAATAAGATAGTTTTTATAAGCAACTTTTACTTTTATGTGAAATGAATCTTCAACATACAGGCACCACATGTTTTGCTAAACCACTTAACTCCTAGATTTTCTCAAAAAGCTGACACCACTATAATGGAACCACTTTGCAGGGTGACAGCTGGGTTCCTGGCATGATGCTGGAGGTGATACGTCCAACACACTGCTGTTGCCATAAAGGACACTTGGCCTGATTAGGTGCACAACTTCTAGCTAAGTTGTACATCTGCTGAGGTTAGATGCAGGTATACCAAATAGAAGTGTTCATGAGCTCTGTCAGTTGTTGAAAAAGGATCATCATCCTTTATTCTGATGAGCAACGCTAGGTACAGATCAGTCTGAGTTCTTGTCTTCTGATACTGGATCTGTGTCTCTGTCAGATTTTGCAATGCAGCCAGCAGAGGACCAGAACTTAGTTCTTGTCATGGAGCTCCAGCTTAGACTACCTGACTGCCGAGCCTGAAAGAGACACAGAAAACAATTTAATTTATTACATGTATTACTAAATTCAATTTCACACCATGCTCCTTATGAAAATTATTGGAATGATTACCATGTTTATCATTATGATCATTATTAGATTAATTTGAGTTAGATGGAGAAGGTGATGCTTTTTGACTTTAAAGAACATTTTACTCTTTATGACCTACCATTGGGATCAAATGAGAGAAAATAGGATCACAGGTGCTCCCTTAGGAGGTCAGGGGTTAAAATCTATCAGCCCAAAAGTAGCCACATCAGGCTGCATTACATATTCCTTTATTCTTTATTAAACACTAAATAGTAGTAATAGTTTAAGTTTGTCAAACATGTAAAAACAAATAATGTAACAACAAAATGAAATATATTTGAAAACTAGTAGGAGGTACAAATTTATTTAGTCCCATTCTTCTCCAAAACTTGAGTTCTTCTGTTTATTTATTCTAAATAACACAGTAATGATTTCAATAAGACTTAAACAAGAATCAATTTATCTGCTATTCCATAGAAATCAAGGAATTAAAGTATTATTGATGTATTACTTTCTTGAAATAATTGTCCTGTTTTTCAAGCCAATATATACGATCGCAGCGTTATATGTACACCTGCACCTTATTACATAGAGACACAAATCTGTATCAAATTATAAAATTTTATAGGCTATAAATTGCCTACATAGCCTACAGCTAAATGAATAATAAATACAGGAAAAAACACTTTATTTGGACTGTATTTCATAATCAAATTGGACAAAATATACCTAATATTTGACTTACATGCCACGCAGGTGCAGTGTTGACACTATTCACGATCATGCAGCGGGTCGGTGATTCTCTGCCAAGGCTGGACTCAGGCTCTAATGAAGCATTCAGGGCTGGTGGGGCTCATATCCTGGTATAATAAACCTTTCACATGTCCACAGGCAAAATATTTGAAAACTTCTAGCAACTTATAGGCTTCCAGTAACTCTCCCTGGAAGGGGGCAGGTGTTTGTCCGCTTGTTGGTCCAACCAGTCATAATATGGTTCTGGCAGGCTGTGTCCATCATACACAAACTTAGTTTTATACCACTGCAAGTCCTGAGGTTGAAGCGCTAAACACATATGGAGAGTGAGAACTCATTGTTTCACTAAAATTATCAGTTCAGTTCAGAAGCAACCCTACAGAAAACACCAACCGATAGTTCTTTTGCCACACATCTAGAGCATATGCGCACCAATGGGCAATGTAAACAATAACAATGAACTCGTCTATTCAGAATGCCATATATTTTCATTGCACTGATTGGCTGTACCCCCAAGAGCAGAAGTATGTAAGACTGTAGATATTTGCTTTTGTGGTAATGTTGAGATGGGTTCCACTGTGAGTGTTCTTGGATTTTAAAGTATATTTGTTGTCTAAACTATTCAGTAGGCAGAGAGAGGGGGTTTCAAGTATTCACAGATTTTAGCTATTTACAGGCTGTTGTGGTATCAACTCCAGGTTCACTAGTCTGGATTTATATTAAATGGAGAGACTATGAGACCTACTGCAGCTAAGAAGGTAACTGTTTATAACCTTTTAACACAACCCAACAAAATAGTGAATTATCCCTTTAAGACCTGGAGTGTCACCAGAATTTGGCAAAAAAGAGCAAGAAATGTTCTTTGCTATTTTAAGGTCTAAAAATATTCTTGTTTTATTTTCATTTACTTTTTTCCTCTCTGTTTTAGCTGTAAAAGAAATTGTGCAGGCCGTTTTCTTTGTTTTTATTGTGTTTTTAATGTGAGGTAGTTCAGAACTGGTTGCTAGACAAAAATTGAGAAATTCTATTTCTGTCAGTCGAATGGCTCTTTCAAATAATCTCACCAATCACATTTTATGCTTCTGTGATTTTTTGCAATGTGACATTTAGATTTTTTTTATGATGTGCATTAATTTAAACCAGTGGTCTCAAACTGCATTCCTTGAGGGCCAGAGTCTTGCAACTTTTAGATGTGTCCCTTGTCCTACACACTTGAATTACATCATAAAACTGCCTCACTAGCATACAATCAAGCTCCATAGAGCGCTGCTCATGAGCTAATATCGGAGCCAGGTGTGCTGAAGCAGAGAGATATTTAAAAGTTGCAGGACTCTAGCCCTCGAGGAATGCAGTTTGAGACCACTGATTTAAAAGCATACTTTCCATAATCTTGAATAAAAAACAAAACAAACAAACAAAAAAAAAACAGATCAGTCACTGAAGATGTTTTCATCACTATACTGGGTCCCAGACAATGCAGATGCAGACATATAAAGGCATAACCATTAAATGTCCAATCTTCTTTTTGGAATGAAGAGGAGTGGATTCAGTGAAGAACAATGTGAGCCTTACCTACCGGGGGAACAAGCCTGATAGGATGACTGGGACAGGGATTTATTACAAGTCCCTGGACTTAGACTGTTATACAGTCTTTCATCGCACAGTCTGCTCTCACTGAGGACATGACATGACAGATCTCAGCCTGGGGTCATCTCCTCCCTTCTTGATTCACAATTGCGGTTTGGTTCACGTGCATGATTCTCGCGGAGCTGCCATTGGCGGGACTACTCGCTAAGTCCCGCCCATTTGTTTTACGTCAGCGCTGCGCTGTCTGTGGAGGTCTGCAGCGGACAGCGAGCCGCACTGCACACCGACGGAACCAGCAGGGGCGAGGCGACGTCCATCATCGCTATGGGAATTAAGCGCAGCGTCCTGAGTGAATCGAGCTCTCAGCCCGCTCCACCCGGAGACACAGAGTATAAAACAGTGCAGTGCAGAGCCCCGATCAGCGCCCCTTCTTCCGGTGTGCTGGGAGGACCATGGTGATGATGATCAGAAACATCAAGAGATGAGAAGTGTTACTTAAGCAGACAACTTGGACAAGGACGTTTGCTCGACCCTCATCCGTGTTCTCTGATTCAGGATGATGTCTGTCCTACATGTGTCCGCCGTGGTGAGTGCATCACAAATCCACCCATCACCCCGGACTGCGTTTTATTGTTTATTCTAAGGGCTGTTTCGGCAGGTTCTCTATTTAAAGGGACAGTGCATGTATTTTTTTTTTGTTTGTTTTTCTTTTTAATTTTTTATCAGTTTGAAATCATTTAACTGAAATTATTGTCCAATGGTTAAAAAAAATGGATAAAGACATTTTGTTTATTTTATTGAATGTAAAAAGGATTCATAGGTGGAAATCAGGAGATGAACAGAACAAAAGAAAAAAGTTTCCAGTTAGTTAATGGCCAAATAAAGGGTTTCCAGAAGTCTATTGTTATCCAGTATTAGTCCCAAAAAGGCTGCAGAAATATGTTTGTTGATTTATTGTCAAGATATAATGTTGTTTGATTTCTTGGAATTTCAAAACAAACAAAAAAAAAGTAACAAACAAAAAAAAGATTATTATAATTTTAGTTCTTCTAAGAAAAAATCCATAGATTGCTAGACTTAATGACAAACATCCAGATAATTGTGGGTTAGGTCCTTACTGATTATTATTATAATCATGCTCCATTCTGACACTAAAAACAAGTTATTTACGACACCCTGGCTCAAACTGGTGCTTCTGTTTGGTTCTGTATTCCACTTTTGATAGTATAGTCATGGTCAATAAATTGGAGTATAAGTCTGTAGTTTGAATTTAGGTTGGAATATAAGTTTCTTGTTTATTTTAATGTCTAGTAAAACTACTACAATGGAAACAAATAACTAATAACAGTTTAATTGAAGTGCTAACATCTAGCCATTTTCCATATTTTGTATCATGACTGTATGTAGGCAACCGTAACACATAATATAAACTGGACAGATATACCTGCTCACTGCTCACCTTTTAACAGTGTTGCTGGCTGGACAGCAGTGATGTTGAATGTGAGTCTGTGGATGTCGGGGTGCTGAAGATTCTGGCCTCCTACCGGCATGGTTGTCCAAGGCTTGCTATTCTCCTCTCTGATACCTCCACAAACACAACAACTCATTCCTCATCACTCCATAGAGCTGCCACTGAATATCCCAGTCCCCTATAATGCTCAGAGAAGCCTGCAGCTGATCGTTCCTCCTCTAGCTAGTCGCTTCGAAGGACTCCGGGAGCTGCAGTCGGAAGCAGCTTCAGTGGCCACTTCCTCTCATATTATGAATAACCAGACAGTCGGCATCTGTGTCCCTGAGAGCCGCTCACTCTAACACACATTTTGTCATAGTGTCCACACGAAAAAAATGACAAAGTCAGGAGTGGCAGCGTTGTTTCTTAAAACAAAGTTGCTAAGCTTAAGCTCACTGATTAACAATCATAAGGCGCCATCTTTGTGACCTGTAGCACGGCAATTCAAGCTATGCAGTGAAATTCTAACCAACCAATAGACAGAAGTTGAAGCCTTAATACACCGCCCCTCCTCATTTGCATAATGAGGCAGAAATTCTTACAGAAGTGGAAAAAGCACAGGCAGAAATAAATAGGATGCAGAAATAAGTGGGGTAAAAAAAAATACAAAGGAAGAATAAAACAGAAAAAAAAATTAAAACATACACATAAAAAATACTTTGAAAAAATAAGTAATTTATAAACAGCTGAAAATTATAATTAATGAGTGAATAAATAAGTGAATAAATAAATACACAAATAAATAAATAAATAAGGTAATTATTTCAAAGGTGATTCAATAAAGAATTAATCATAGCTTTTTTATTTATTGAGTATTTATTTATTTATGTATTTATTCTTAATTTTGTCAGTTTTGGTCCTTCATAAATCTAGTCATACTTGTGATACTTTGATATGTTTTGAATATGCATCAACAGCAATAACTGGTCTTCACATGTTGATGGTTTGAGGCAAATCTGTGACAGTAGTCTAAAGATGTTTGTAGAAGAGGCATGAATGTGTAGAACCTAAAGGCAGGTAAACACTTTTAGAAGAAATTCTATAGATTTAAATCTCCAGGTCAGACTGATCTGTCTCTTGGATTAGTTTTGCCCGTCCTCAGAGTTTCACTCGGACACAAGACTAGATTTGTCTCCGTTCTGATAAAGGAACTTCACAACTGTAGAAGGAGACCAACCAAACAGTGAGAAAATTTTAACACTATCTCAAATCATAGCATTATTGCTACATTCACCAAAATTATTGCATATTTTCTTAAAATCGTGCAGGACTAGTCACACCTCTTTTCTGCATGAATTATCAAAGATTGACCTAAAAGTTTGCAGCAGCTGATCTCTTCCAACTAGAACACTGTTCAGTAACATGAGAGTAGGCCCTTAGCTCAAGATCCTGAAAAAACAGCATCATTAAGTTGAAGGTTTTCTAAAACATTAATGCTATTCACAACAGGGCATATTCTAATATTCTAATATTCTATAGTATTGTAAATGCTAAATGTTTTAGATATTTATAATTTGAACTAAACTACCCAAGTAAACCTGTGACAAGCTTAGGGATTTTGTGTGAAACTAGGAGGAATTCTCACTAACTCCATCTTCTCATAAACGGGTTAGGTTCCCTGTCCCTGCTGAAGAAAAACATCCCCACAGCATGATGCTGCCACCACCTTGTATCACCATGTCAGTGATGTTTTCATTTTCATCCAGACATAGCATTTTGTATGTGAGGCAGAAAATTACATTTTGGTTTCATCTGACTATAACAGCTTTTTTCATGTATTAGCTGTGTCTTTTACACAACTCATGCCAAACAGCAAACAGGCCTTCTAAAGGCTTTCTGTCACCTTTGACTTTTTCTTTCCATTTTTCCTTAAAGGGTTAGGGTTAGGGCCAGATTTGTGAGTTGTAGTACTGAACAAAAATATAAACGCAAAACTTGTTTTTGTTCCCATTTTTCATGAGCTGAGCTCAAATATCTAAAACATTTTCTATATACACAAAAACCTTTTCTCTCAAGTACTGATCAAAAATCTGTCCAAACCTGTCATTGTGAGCATTTCTCCTTTGCAGAGATAATCCATCCCACTTCACAGGTTTGGCATATCAAGATGATGATTGGACAGCATGATTATTACACAGGTATGCCTTAGGCTGGCCACAATAAAAGACCACTCTGAAGTGTGCTATTTTACTTTATTGGGGGGGTCTGACAACCAGTCAGTATCAACCAGTCATTTGCCTCACTTGACATTGAGTTGATCAGGTTGTTGATTGTGGCCTGTGAACTTTTGGTCCACTCCTCTTCAATGGCTGTGTGAAGTTGATGGATATTGGCAGGAACTGGAACACGCTATCGTATACGCCGATCCAAAGCATCCCAAACATGCTCAATGGCTGACGTGTCCAGTGAGAATACTGGCCATGCAAGAACTGGGATGTTTCCAGCTTCCAGGAATTGTGGACAGATCCTTGCAACATGGGGCCGTGCATTATCCTGCTGCAACGAGGTGATGGTTGTGGACGAAGGGCACAACAACGGGCCTCAGGATCTCGTCACGGTGTATCTGTGCATTCAAAATGCCATTGGTAAAATGCACCTGTGTTTGATGTCCATGACATATGCCTGCCCATACCATAACTCTGCCGCCACCATGGGCCACTCGATCCACAACGTTGACATCAGCAAACCGATCACCCACATGACGCCACACACACTGTCTACCCTGAGCAGTGAAAACTGGGATTCATCTTGAAGAGCACACCTCTCCAATGCGCCAGACGCCATCAAATGTGAGCATTTGCCCACTCAAGTCGGTTACGACGATGAACTGCAGTCAGGTTGAAGATGAACACGCAGACGAGCTTCCCTGAGACGGTTTCTGACAGTTTATGCTGAAATTCTTTGGTTGTGCAAAGCGATTGTTTCAGCAGCTGTCTGGGTGGCTGGTCTCAGACGATCTTGGAGGTGAACATGTTGGATGTGGAGGTCCTGGGCTGGTGTGGTTACACGTGGTCTACGATTGTGAAACCAGTTGGATGTATGGCTAAATTCTCCGAAACGCCTTTGGAGACTGCTTATGATAGAGGAATGAACATTCAATCCACGGGCAACAGCTCTAGTCCACATCCCTGCAGACAACATGCCAATTGCACGCTCCCTCAAAACTTCCAACATCCGTGGCACTGTGCTGTGTGATAAAACAGCACACTTCAGAGTGGTCTTTTATTGTGGTGAGCCTAAGGCACACATGCAATAATCATGCTGTCCAATCAGCATCTTGAAATCCCACACCTGCAAGGTGGGATGGATTATTTCTACAAAGGAGGAGGGCTCATTATCACATATTTAGACCAATTTGCGAACAATATTTGAGAGAAATGGTTATTTTGTGTATTTAGAAAAAGTTTTAGATCTTTGAGTTCAGCTCATAAAAAATGGGAGCAAAAACAAAATTGTTGCGTTTATATTTTTGTTCAGTGTAGTTATCCTGTCAACAGATTCTCTCACCTGAGCAACTTATCTCTGCAGGTCCTCCAGAGTTAACATGGTCTCTCTCTGATTAACAGCTGGATTTATTTTTGATTTTAAATTACAGACAGCTTAATTCTATGTATTGAATCCAATCAACTTCTGAAGGCAGTTGATTGGATTTTATTTTATTTAGAGGTAGCAAAGTAATATGGGCTGAATACAAAAGAATGCCACACATTTCAGATTTTTATTTGTGAAAAAGATTTAAGATTAAGTAGGCCTATCAGTTTCTTCTTCCCCATTATGTATTACTTTGTGTTGGTTTATTGCATAAAGTCCCAAAAACTACATTCAGGTTTGTGGTAAATGTGACAAAGTGTGAAAAAGTGAATTAGGTGCGAATAATTTTATAAGGAACTGTCAGTGCTAAATGCTTACCCTAAATTAGGTTTTTAGTTTGTCTATAATCATTGGTTTTATGCTTAAAATCATTGATGCAGTGACTCTCATTGCAATATACCAACAATTTATAAAATTGTTAAACAAAGACAGCCCAAGCTACCAAAGTTTTAAATGTTATCTTTCATCACAAAGAAAGAGCACAGCTCCCCTGGCAGTGTTTCTTGCTGCAGTCAGTTGCAGAAAAGTGAAAACATCTCTACAGATAATAATCACCAGTTATTGTCAGTGATAAATCTAGTGTGAATGAGTCTAAACAAAGCCTCTTTCTCTCAGCTATCCTGGACGATACCACTGGGACACACTGCAACAGGTGCTCAGTAAACGTGTGTGTATGTATATGTATTAGTGGAAGTACTTGTGTGTGTACTTCTTATGTATTCAATTGGGTGTGTCTTTAAATGAACAGTAATTACACCGTAATGATTTCTGCCAGAACCATCCCACCATGCATGCACATGCATCATTATGTAGCACACTTGTTTTATTGAAGCACACATACACACCATCGTAAACAGCACCTTATAGTTTTTTTCATGAGTTGTCATATACTGTTAATGAAGTATTAACAACAGAAGTAACACATTTTTAAGGAATTTCATTATGGAGCCTTGAGCTGCCTCGTTCTGTTTGTTAAAGTTGAGTCTTTAGTTATATCCTCTGCTCTAGTGTGTGTTGAGTTTGTGCTGCCGTTCTACAACAGCTCCAGATACTATATAGTGGACCCCCACCTGTTTGATGTTCAGTATTTGAAAACCATCCTTTTCATGGATTTTTTTGTACAACTTATCTAAAATATTCTAAAGAAAATGCAGCTTGGGAAGCTGAAATACTACTACTGAAATGCTACTTGACACTACTGGCTAGCAGCCAATCACCAGTTACTTTCCCTGGTGCTGATTGGCTGCACCCTCAAGAGCGTAAATAAAGAAAACTGTAAATTCTAGCTTGTGTGGTAGTAAATATTAATCACTGTGAATATTAATGAATATTCTTCTATTAAGAAGAATAGAAGAATATTAAGGTACATTTGGTGTCTGAAATATGAAAATAGGCAGTTATCCATCCATCCATCCATCCATCCATCCATCCATCCATCCATCCAAGGCATGGCTGCTTTGGAAATAGCTGCCAAAAATTCATATTGTAGTTTTTCCAATTATTGTTAAAAAATTTCCTCAAAAGGAGTGAGAATTCTAAGAATTTGAATCTGGAAAAGTAGGAAACATTACACCCAAATTTGTGATCATATTTTTCTTGTTTATGGGAGTGCCATATGTCTAATATTGTCAACAGTGCAATCCAAGGGACAGCTTGACAGAACAACCACTGATGTGATAAACAGAAGATAAACCTGATAGTTGTCTGTATAAAAAAGAAAGTAAAGTTTTTTTTCCCAGAAAATAGTGCCAAAAGGCAATAGGGACAAAATAAAATGACCAAGTATGGATCCCTGTTCTGTACCTCCATGGGAGTTCAGTGGAGGTAGGGATACATGCGTCAATGTTGACTTAAATTTTTTTATCTAAGAGGTCAGAGGACTGAAACTGTATCAATAGTCTTGCAGACAAATATCTTGTCAGTGGGAAGCTGCTTGTGGTGATGGTATGCAGGATGTGACTGCAAGCGGTTTATTTTAAGACAATGTTTTGAAAACTTAAGACATTCATATTCGCTGCCATCCGTTGTTCATCTAAAGTTTCTACTGATTGGATTTACTTTTCCTTAGTTCTACAGAGTTTGTGCTCCAGCCAAGAAGCTGAGATTTTAATCAAATGCAGAACGCGATTCAGCATATTTGTAGCAATATTTTTGACATAAGGGACAAAGCAAACATTCCTTGATCAAGTATGCGTACTGCTTTGGCAGCTCATCACATGCCAGAAATGTTCAGACTGCTTTATACTGTCAGAGAAAAACAGGGAAGTTATCAGTGAGTGTTTTGTTTAAATCATGTGTTATCCTGGCATTCAGTGCTCACATGCATATGATTAGACAGAGCGCAGGACATGTCACAGGATGAATCACACTGTAACTGCTGCTGAAGGTTGAGAATTCCTGTTGTATTGCCTGCCTTTGAGTGTGCTTGTGGTTGTTTTTGTTTCATGAGGAAGTCCTGACAGGAAACCTAAGGAGGCTTACAGACTTTTGTGAAAGTGTTCATACAACAGTTTGTCACATTGCACTTAAAAACCTCAATGCATTCTATTAGGAAATTATGGGATAGATCAGCACAAAGTAGGGCATGACTGAAAATAGATGTTTTTAAAATGTTTTACAAATCAAAATCTGCATTTTTATTCACCCGCTTTACTCTAATGGCCTTAAATAAGATTCAGTGCAACCAACTGGCTTCACTCAAATCAGTCAATAAACAGAACACTTGCAAGTCATGAAATTTCAGTATAACTTCAGCTGTTCTGTTTCTAGCCTCAGATGATTTATTAGAGAACATTAGAGAACAAACAGCATCATGAAGACCAAGGAACATAGCGACATGTCATGGTTTTAGAAAGATGTCTAACCCACATGCAGAAACATGCTCAGAAGGCAGATGAAAAGTTAAAGGTTTATCTACAAATAAGAATGAGATTAGGGCAAGAGTAAATGTTCTGTGATCCGGGGCCGAGAGTGGAGACTGATGATGGAGAATCCAGATGGCGGAAGATGATGGAGAATCCGGTAGCACGGTGGAGGGTGGACAGAGTTTGCAACTAGGAAGTGGAACCAAGAGACTGCCAGTCAGAGGTTTGTTTCCAAAATATTTGCTGAGGGTTTGTAGATGATTTGGAGTCGCCAAGGACATGATTTGGAATGGAATCCAAACTCACATCGTATCGTCATTACCCTAAGAACCAGAGGACACAGGAGGTAAGTGAAAGTTTCTTTCATGGAAGAAATAAGAACAATCACCAAGGAAAACTCAGGGGGCTTGAAGTTACCACTTAAGGTCAACACTCAGGCACCAAAGGACTGGCAGCATTGTTCCCTTAAACCCCTCTTGATGAAGCTGATTAAACGCAGGTGTGGAAACCACACCTGCTGAACTGCCCAGCCCACCATGCTCCATGACAGAATCTGGAGGAGGAATGATGAAACTGCAGAACATAATGAGAAAACTCCCTGACTCCAACACGTCAGGTTAGAAGGTAATATCCCAAGCATGCCCATCCAGGATTTCACGATTGTTGTGATTTTTTTGCAAAATCACTGATTTTGTGGTGCTACTTTGAAATATTGGCAAGAAATACAGACTATAACTTGACATCAAGGAAGGCTGAGGCAGCACTGTAATAGAAGTAAGAATTACAGCCACTTGCTGGTGGGAGTTAGCATCACTTAAACCCAATGTTTTTGACTATTTTTGCAGAAACTTTGCAATAAACTCACAATTATGCATTAACGTGAAAAATGCAGGGCTCTGTTGATTTTGCATGAAGTTAACGTTTGTGGAATTGCGAATAACTGGAGGGGCTGTCAAGCTGTTAGCCAGGCCATTGTCTTCCTACATAATTAAGCTTGATTCTCATCTCCCTTCAGTGCTCTGTCTGGGATTTATCCTATAGAGCTTGATTTCAATGGAAGAAGGAGTTGTGAATGATGACGTGAAGTTTATGTGCTATTTTAGAATTGTAGATTGCCTATAGCTTGGCAGTGGCAGCGGAGGAAGTGAACAAAGCCATTCTGCCAATACAGAAAAAGCCATTATTCATCCAAATATTGAGCAATTGACGTCGAAGCAAGAGGAATGTTTAAGACGTTTTTATTGCTTGCAAAGACATCGTGGCTCTACTTTCCAACAGTTGGGGATGGTTGTTTACAGTGCATGCATTTCTCAGCAAGCTTCATGACATAGCTTCCTTCACGACCGAGCTGGCACATTACATACGTCATGGCCAAACGTCAGTGATTGGGTAAAATCAGATCCAATCGTTTCAAACTTCAACAGAGTCCATGTCTCCAGCAAGCAATCGTTTTCTAATAGCTGAGGGTCCAGACCCTCTATATGAAGCAAAGCGTAAAACAATGGGCTGGTTTTTACCAGACTAGCAAACTGTGAACACATCACAGATCTCTGTTCAGTTGTAATATTCTTCAGTAGTTTCTTTTGAATCTGTGTTGTAACAGAAAGAGTTTGGACTAGGGACTCAGAGATGTATGATCCATACATGTCAGTTTTGTATTCAGAAGTGATGGCTGAGGTCATAGTAAGTAAATTTGCTGTGTCCCCACTCTTAACCCACCTTGAATCATGGACTCTGATTTGTTGGCTGTCTTGTGCACCAGGCAGATCTCTTATTTAGTGGTGCAGATGGACTGAGAAACAGTTGGCAGGAAATCCCCAATCCTGGCATCAGAAGGACTGAAATGGATTAAAGAAGTGCTGATCAGCTGATCTTGCCGATCAACTGATCTTGCTGCACAGTGGCTCCAGACAGTATCTCTATGTAGTGTGTGTGCATTTTTCTAATATGTACTGAGAAAATGCTAGTTCTGCACTTTGTTTCCTCTTCCGCTTTGTGTCTTTGTATTTTTTTTATTTTCTAAAAGGCAGCACTGATTTTAGTCTAGTTGATGTCAGAGGGTGGTTTGAAAGGGTGTTGACCACACAGGGATAGAGAAGCACAGATATAAATAAACAGCCAATTAGGAGCAGGTATTTAGCTGCCATTAGCCTATCGCACTGTTCCTTTAACTGGCTGAATGGCAGATGTCACAGTGCTTATCATCATATAGTTGAAAAGTGCTGGGGCATCTGGAATCTGTCTGCATAGAATGTCCAAAAGGTGCATCTGTGACCTGGACCAATCCGCACCCTTCAGATCAGACAACTATAGTCTCAGTCTTAAAAGAACTGTCCAGTATTTCTTCTTGAATAGCATCCCTGAAAACAAAAATTCTTAATGGCAAATAAAACACATCCAAGATGTGTACTCAACTCCTTTAAAATACCACTGATGTAAGAACTTGGTCCCAAATCTAAAAATATGTAACATAAAAATGCTGCAATAGCCTGGTTGCACAAGCCTGCACACCTTTAAGAAAGACCCTTAGATTGAATTGCACTATTCAGAACCCATGAGTTCACACCTACCATTAGTTCTACTGCAAAACCATAGTTAAAGTTCTCCTGTCCCAGTGGGATTTTCTTTATATTTGCTCATTTAGATTATTTAGTAATGCTGTAATTTGCAGAGGTTGCAAAGAATCATCACTGTAAAAAGGTAACAATCAGGAGGTGAATACAAAAATATATCATCACTGTCTGACACAAACATCATATGTTTAAAAATGTTACTATTCAGGCAGTAAAAATAGCTTTACCTCCCAATGTAAATTCCCATTTTTTGGTAATTTATTAACAGATTCCACATGAAAATAAAAATTAGCAGTAACGGAGATTTCTAATGATAGCAATGACCATGACACAATGAAGTTGGTCATCTTTAATTAGAGAAAATCTAATGCCACTAGAAATCAAATCAATGGAGACAGTCCATAAATTGGAGGCTTCTCCAAAAGTGATGAAAAGACAAGTTTGAAATGGAACAGAATGGCTGCCAAGAACCTGACAGCAACACAGAAGGATTTGCATTTGGCCCATACTTCCAAGATGTAAGTTAAATTTGTGTTTCTTTATGGCAGATATAATAAATATAGTTCTAAATGCCTGTCAGTACTGACCCAAAGCCTTCCGGAGTCTGCTAGAAAGCTAAAGCTGAAAAGAAAATTTAGATTTCAACATCACAGTGAGTCCAAACAGTCCAAATAAACAAAGGAAGGACTTCATGAGAGGAAAAATGAAGCTTTGGTATGACCTAGAATCTTCATCTGAGAAATCTAACATATTTGGTTGTCTCATAATGGAGTCTCATGTCTTATTATATAAAAATCTGGTAATTTAACAGGTGGGTACACTTTTTGAATGAGCAGCCTATTTTAGCTGTTGTTTGTTAACTGATTTGTTGTTTTTCCAAGTACTTTTACCAGTTTCCCTAAGGACCTTTGAATAACAGCATGGTATTTAAAACACACCACTGAGTTTACCAGGTTAGCTATGTAGCAGGGTTAAATTGTCCATAAAAGCTGAGTAAAATAGATTTCAGACTTTTAGACAGCTAATCACTAATAACAACTAATATTTCACATTTCTGTGACCAGTGGTGGGTACTGCTAATTAAAAAGTTAGTTGCACTTACTCTAAAGCATTAATCATAAATATTAGTTCCAGTAACACTATAGCGCTACACCAACATAGTATTTAGCATGCACTAATGCCCCAAGTTCTGCCATGTTGAGACACAAGATAATATATCACTCTCTACAGAGCCAAATTTGTGATTGCACACCTAACTGTATGGTTTGCGCTTCAGGAAGGGATTCTTTGGAACAAACTTTTCACTCATGGTTTCAGTTTTATAAATGTTGAGTTTTGCTCACTCAGTTGTTGATCTTGCCTTGTAGACCACTTTGATCAGAAAGCACACAGAACATCTGCACATTTTAACTTAACTGTCACCCCCAAAACACTTACATGGAAGTCAATGGGTCCATGAGGACACCAGTGTCCTCATGACAGTTACGAGGACTGTTTTGGGGTGTTTTTTCAAAGTTTTTAGGCTCTAGTGGCCTTTACTGAATAGTACATAAAAACAAAGATATATATATATATATATATATATATATATATATATATATATATATATATATATATATATATATATATATATATATATATATATATATATATAGCATCTGTCAAATTTTAATTGACAAATTGATGGATTAAGAGACTCCACCCAAATAAATAATTAAACCCCAACCCTCTATCTCACTTATTGTCCCAAAATATGAAATTTTCACGTTTTCTTTTTATTTAATTAATTTAAATTTAATTTTAAAAAGAGCTTTATCTCCCATTTCATACCTGGATCCACTCTAAAGGACACTGTAAGCCTGCTGATACTTAGGGTTAATGAAGGTCAAGGAAATTTGGACTCACTATCCACTAAACTGTCAAGTATTTACTAAGTTAAATAATATTAGTATATTATTATAGTTTTTATAAATTAAAATAAAAAACAAAGAATAGTTTAATTTTATAAACAAATGTATCTGTATGTATAACTGTGTTGCCTTTTCCTTGTCTGATCCTCAAACTGAAACTGATTCTCAGCAGCACCCTATGCTTACTCATCTTCCAAACTGACCCTGCCATATGTTAGAAAAGATAAAAAAGATTTCTCCTCCAGAGACTTGCAGAAGAGCATGCCTTTTTCAGAAATTGTTCAACTCGTATGAAATGTTTTCCTCTTCAGTTTTGTTAGTTTTCTCTTTCTTTATAATTTTAAACTCCTCACCTATTTAGAGTAACAAAAGAAAAAAAGATAAAAAAAAAAAGGTCTCCCGCACTATCAAACAATTAAACAGAACTTTTAAAAAAGAGATCAGGATATTTTTTATTCCTAAAGAAATTAAGAATTACATGGTGATATCTTCTCTAGAGTTTTTATTTTATTTTCTGGCTTCAAATAAATTTCCCCTCCCTGGATTTTTTTTTTTTTTTAAACAGCCTTATAGGGTACTAAGAATACAAACCTGTCTTCAGACTGAACACCTAGGGCAGAATCATGGCTACAATTTAAAAAATGTAATATTAGTTTATGATCTCTGCCTGATTAAATAAGTTCTAAATGAAATAGTTTTTTTTTTTTTTTTTTTTTTTTTTTTTTTACTGAAATTAGCCTCCAATTTGCTTACTTACCATCCAAACTGACTCTCTGACCAGACCGTATGTTACGAAAGATAAAACGGGCAATATAAAAGTCGGTATTTTTGGTCATGGGTGTTGCGTGTCTTCCGCTAAATAACATTAATACCTTTACCAACATAAAACACTTGTTTTTATCTTAAGGTTCTTGATTATTACTAACAATGATTAAGTATGCAACAATAAGGGTCAAGCTCAGGTCATTCTGAAAACTAAACCAGCAAAGAGAGCCAGGGGAGACTGTCCACTGTGCCCTGGAACAAATAGAATGTTCTCATTTTTCCACTACACGTGCTCCCTCCCAGGATTTTTCTCTTTGAACATGGATGTGAATGAATGCATTGATATTATAGACGCAACAGAGTTAGTAGCTGCATGTTGACAGTATGCTCTGATGTTTATGGATGAGGTTCTGGGAATGAGCACAAAAGACTGAATGGATGTTGCGGTGAAAGGGAAGTGGACTGGTGGATGAATGGACAATTCTGCCAATACAGAAAAAGCCATTATTCATCCAAATATTGAGCAATTGACGTCGAAGCAAGAGGAATGTTTAAGACGTTTTTATTGCTTGCAAAGACATCGTGGCTCTACTTTCCAACAGTTGGGGATGGTTGTTTACAGTGCATGCATTTCTCAGCAAGCTTCATGACATAGCTTCCTTCACGACCGAGCTGGCACATTACATACGTCATGGCCAAACGTCAGTGATTGGGTAAAATCAGATCCAATCGTTTCAAACTTCAACAGAGTCCATGTCTCCAGCAAGCAATCGTTTTCTAATAGCTGAGGGTCCAGACCCTCTATATGAAGCAAAGCGTAAAACAATGGGCTGGTTTTTACCAGACTAGCAAACTGTGAACACATCACAGATCTCTGTTCAGTTGTAATATTCTTCAGTAGTTTCTTTTGAATCTGTGTTGTAACAGAAAGAGTTTGGACTAGGGACTCAGAGATGTATGATCCATACATGTCAGTTTTGTATTCAGAAGTGATGGCTGAGGTCATAGTAAGTAAATTTGCTGTGTCCCCACTCTTAACCCACCTTGAATCATGGACTCTGATTTGTTGGCTGTCTTGTGCACCAGGCAGATCTCTTATTTAGTGGTGCAGATGGACTGAGAAACAGTTGGCAGGAAATCCCCAATCCTGGCATCAGAAGGACTGAAATGGATTAAAGAAGTGCTGATCAGCTGATCTTGCCGATCAACTGATCTTGCTGCACAGTGGCTCCAGACAGTATCTCTATGTAGTGTGTGTGCATTTTTCTAATATGTACTGAGAAAATGCTAGTTCTGCACTTTGTTTCCTCTTCCGCTTTGTGTCTTTGTATTTTTTTTATTTTCTAAAAGGCAGCACTGATTTTAGTCTAGTTGATGTCAGAGGGTGGTTTGAAAGGGTGTTGACCACACAGGGATAGAGAAGCACAGATATAAATAAACAGCCAATTAGGAGCAGGTATTTAGCTGCCATTAGCCTATCGCACTGTTCCTTTAACTGGCTGAATGGCAGATGTCACAGTGCTTATCATCATATAGTTGAAAAGTGCTGGGGCATCTGGAATCTGTCTGCATAGAATGTCCAAAAGGTGCATCTGTGACCTGGACCAATCCGCACCCTTCAGATCAGACAACTATAGTCTCAGTCTTAAAAGAACTGTCCAGTATTTCTTCTTGAATAGCATCCCTGAAAACAAAAATTCTTAATGGCAAATAAAACACATCCAAGATGTGTACTCAACTCCTTTAAAATACCACTGATGTAAGAACTTGGTCCCAAATCTAAAAATATGTAACATAAAAATGCTGCAATAGCCTGGTTGCACAAGCCTGCACACCTTTAAGAAAGACCCTTAGATTGAATTGCACTATTCAGAACCCATGAGTTCACACCTACCATTAGTTCTACTGCAAAACCATAGTTAAAGTTCTCCTGTCCCAGTGGGATTTTCTTTATATTTGCTCATTTAGATTATTTAGTAATGCTGTAATTTGCAGAGGTTGCAAAGAATCATCACTGTAAAAAGGTAACAATCAGGAGGTGAATACAAAAATATATCATCACTGTCTGACACAAACATCATATGTTTAAAAATGTTACTATTCAGGCAGTAAAAATAGCTTTACCTCCCAATGTAAATTCCCATTTTTTGGTAATTTATTAACAGATTCCACATGAAAATAAAAATTAGCAGTAACGGAGATTTCTAATGATAGCAATGACCATGACACAATGAAGTTGGTCATCTTTAATTAGAGAAAATCTAATGCCACTAGAAATCAAATCAATGGAGACAGTCCATAAATTGGAGGCTTCTCCAAAAGTGATGAAAAGACAAGTTTGAAATGGAACAGAATGGCTGCCAAGAACCTGACAGCAACACAGAAGGATTTGCATTTGGCCCATACTTCCAAGATGTAAGTTAAATTTGTGTTTCTTTATGGCAGATATAATAAATATAGTTCTAAATGCCTGTCAGTACTGACCCAAAGCCTTCCGGAGTCTGCTAGAAAGCTAAAGCTGAAAAGAAAATTTAGATTTCAACATCACAATGAGTCCAAACAGTCCAAATAAACAAAGGAAGGACTTCATGAGAGGAAAAATGAAGCTTTGGTATGACCTAGAATCTTCATCTGAGAAATCTAACATATTTGGTTGTCTCATAATGGAGTCTCATGTCTTATTATATAAAAATCTGGTAATTTAACAGGTGGGTACACTTTTTGAATGAGCAGCCTATTTTAGCTGTTGTTTGTTAACTGATTTGTTGTTTTTCCAAGTACTTTTACCAGTTTCCCTAAGGACCTTTGAATAACAGCATGGTATTTAAAACACACCACTGAGTTTACCAGGTTAGCTATGTAGCAGGGTTAAATTGTCCATAAAAGCTGAGTAAAATAGATTTCAGACTTTTAGACAGCTAATCACTAATAACAACTAATATTTCACATTTCTGTGACCAGTGGTGGGTACTGCTAATTAAAAAGTTAGTTGCACTTACTCTAAAGCATTAATCATAAATATTAGTTCCAGTAACACTATAGCGCTACACCAACATAGTATTTAGCATGCACTAATGCCCCAAGTTCTGCCATGTTGAGACACAAGATAATATATCACTCTCTACAGAGCCAAATTTGTGATTGCACACCTAACTGTATGGTTTGCGCTTCAGGAAGGGATTCTTTGGAACAAACTTTTCACTCATGGTTTCAGTTTTATAAATGTTGAGTTTTGCTCACTCAGTTGTTGATCTTGCCTTGTAGACCACTTTGATCAGAAAGCACACAGAACATCTGCACATTTTAACTTAACTGTCACCCCCAAAACACTTACATGGAAGTCAATGGGTCCATGAGGACACCAGTGTCCTCATGACAGTTACGAGGACTGTTTTGGGGTGTTTTTTCAAAGTTTTTAGGCTCTAGTGGCCTTTACTGAATAGTACATAAAAACAAAGATATATATATATATATATATATATATATATATATATATATATATATATAGCATCTGTCAAATTTTAATTGACAAATTGATGGATTAAGAGACTCCACCCAAATAAATAATTAAACCCCAACCCTCTATCTCACTTATTGTCCCAAAATATGAAATTTTCACGTTTTCTTTTTATTTAATTAATTTAAATTTAATTTTAAAAAGAGCTTTATCTCCCATTTCATACCTGGATCCACTCTAAAGGACACTGTAAGCCTGCTGATACTTAGGGTTAATGAAGGTCAAGGAAATTTGGACTCACTATCCACTAAACTGTCAAGTATTTACTAAGTTAAATAATATTAGTATATTATTATAGTTTTTATAAATTAAAATAAAAAACAAAGAATAGTTTAATTTTATAAACAAATGTATCTGTATGTATAACTGTGTTGCCTTTTCCTTGTCTGATCCTCAAACTGAAACTGATTCTCAGCAGCACCCTATGCTTACTCATCTTCCAAACTGACCCTGCCATATGTTAGAAAAGATAAAAAAGATTTCTCCTCCAGAGACTTGCAGAAGAGCATGCCTTTTTCAGAAATTGCTCAACTCGTATGAAATGTTTTCCTCTTCAGTTTTGTTAGTTTTCTCTTTCTTTATAATTTTAAACTCCTCACCTATTTAGAGTAACAAAAGAAAAAAAGATAAAAAAAAAAAGGTCTCCCGCACTATCAAACAATTAAACAGAACTTTTAAAAAAGAGATCAGGATATTTTTTATTCCTAAAGAAATTAAGAATTACATGGTGATATCTTCTCTAGAGTTTTTATTTTATTTTCTGGCTTCAAATAAATTTCCCCTCCCTGGATTTTTTTTTTTTTTTAAACAGCCTTATAGGGTACTAAGAATACAAACCTGTCTTCAAACTGAACACCTAGGGCAGAATCATGGCTACAATTTAAAAAATGTAATATTAGTTTATGATCTCTGCCTGATTAAATAAGTTCTAAATGAAATAGTTTTGTTTTTTTTTTGTTTTTTTTTACTGAAATTAGCCTCCAATTTGCTTACTTACCATCCAAACTGACTCTCTGACCAGACCGTATGTTACGAAAGATAAAACGGGCAATATAAAAGTCGGTATTTTTGGTCATGGGTGTTGCGTGTCTTCCGCTAAATAACATTAATACCTTTACCAACATAAAACACTTGTTTTTATCTTAAGGTTCTTGATTATTACTAACAATGATTAAGTATGCAACAATAAGGGTCAAGCTCAGGTCATTCTGAAAACTAAACCAGCAAAGAGAGCCAGGGGAGACTGTCCACTGTGCCCTGGAACAAATAGAATGTTCTCATTTTTCCACTACACGTGCTCCCTCCCAGGATTTTTCTCTTTGAACATGGATGTGAATGAATGCATTGATATTATAGACGCAACAGAGTTAGTAGCTGCATGTTGACAGTATGCTCTGATGTTTATGGATGAGGTTCTGGGAATGAGCACAAAAGACTGAATGGATGTTGCGGTGAAAGGGAAGTGGACTGGTGGATGAATGGACAACCTTGTCAGGTCTGAAAGTATTTCTAGTGATTCTGTGATTACTGTATTTACTATAAGGATTGATTTTTAGAAATTAATTTTTGTAATATTTCCAGTTATATCACAGATTGTCCCTCTGTACCCCTATCTGATCTGAGTATAAAAATCTTTGAAGTGAAGACTAGTGTCCAAATAACACGGACAGGCATAGAAATTTTAAGGTTAAAAAGGGTAAGGGAAGCTATTGCCACAGTCCATAACATACAGACTATCTATAAGACAAAAAAACACTTGAAAATATGGAATTACGCAACATGTAAAACAAATATAACCTGCAATGATTAAAAATGCAGTTTACAAAGTATGATTTTATTTATTAAGGGAATTTGAGCTATGCAGACCAACCTGGGCTTATGTAAAATAGTAAGTCGTTTACATTTATCAGTTTGGAAAGGGTTGAAAATCCAGTTTGAAGGCTTTAGGACTCCAGTGAACCACCAGGAGAGCCATTATCTACATATGTTGAAAACATGGAACTATGGCAGAACTTCCTAGGAGTGGCTGGCCTAACAAAATTACTCCAAGAGGGGATTGTTGTGGATTTTTTTTTTTTTTTTTTTTTTTTTTTATCAAAGAGGGAGAGAAAACTACTCAGTAAATCAGAAAAAGATTGATCTTTCCCTTTGTAAGTTTTATTCAAAGACACATGGCATTTGAAGACTGTCATTGAGCAAGTCAGAGAAACAGAGCAACATCTCAGAGGCACAGTGGTATATTTATACCCTTTTGTTATCAGGGAGTACATTCCATACAAGGCAACAGATCTGAACAACATCAGTCCAGTTCTTAACCAGTTCTTATACAGTTACCTTATACAGCCCCTCTCCTTGTCCTTGACTGAAGCACACATAGACAGCATGAGTTTCTCAAATCAAAAGAGGTTATAGTGACTTTTACACAAGATACTATGTGAGCAAAGTCACATGCATCAAAATGTTCCACTTCAGGATCAACGACTCATCCTGGGGGTCACAAAAGACAAACATCTCAAGCACTTCAGGCCTCACTAGCCTCAGTTAAGGTTAGTGTTCATGATTCAACAATAAGAAAAAGATTGGGCATAAATAGTATCATGGAAGAGTTCCAAGTCCAAAATCACCGGTGACTCAAAAGAACATAATGTCCCATTGCACGTGCCAAAAAAACATCCAAAGACCTTTGAACACATATTCTGTGGACTGACGAGACAAAAGTGGGACTCTTTGGAAAGTTGTGTCCTGTTACATGGTGTAAAACATTCATCCATTGTCAATACCTGCTTAACAATGCAGAGTTGTATGGGGGTACATCTTGGACAGAACACCAGTCCATTGCAGGCCAACACAGAGACACAGGACAAACAACCATGGACACACAGTCATATCGAAGTGCAATTTAGAGACTAGACTAAGGAAAAACATTATACCTACAGTCAAACATTGTGGTTGTGTGGTCTGGGGCTTTTTTCTTCTTCACAACCAGGATTGAGTGCAGAAAATCCTAAAAGAGATTGTCTGACCATAAGTTTAGGAATTTAAAGTGCACTTAGGTTATGTGTAATTAACTGACACAGAGTCTCAGAGTCTACGTACATACACATGACAGTTCTAACCCCCAGCCCATTGTGCAGTCCAGATCATATAATCCACTAATATTAGAACATAATGTTCTCATCACTTATGTTGAAATTTTGCCCTTTCTGTACAGTATTTTTATTCTTTATTCTGTTTTTATATATATTTTATATTCTATCTTTGTGTGAGTCTGTTTGCTGTTATTGCCTGTCACTGTGCTATTGCACAGAAATTTCCCTATTGTGAAACAATAAAATATATTTCTATTCTATTTCTATTCCATTCATTAACCCACACAGCATTACCATATGGAAGAGCTTTTATTACCTTTAGTTTGAGAGTTAACACTAAAGATTTAAGTCAACAAAAGTAGATAAAGGGTGAATTAGATTTATCTAAAGTGGAAGATCTGTGCCTTTAGTATTCCAGTACTCTCCAGATAATATTATACGGGCATGACTCAGCCTATATATGTGATTTTGAACTTAGAGGTGTGTGTCATTCCACTAAATCCAGGGAGATAACAACTTCTGAGCAGAGGTGAGAGGCCATTCTGTGGAGACAAAACAACAAAAACAACATTCTACACTGGGGATAAATCCTAAGCTGCTGTAACAAAAAAATCCACGAACTATTTGTTGCTTCATTTAGGATGAGTCAATTAGTTTTACTATAAAGAATTCTATACCAGTAAAGGTCTCAAGATATAACCGCAACTTACAACTTATAAATGTTAGCTGATAACACCTTTTAGTTTGATTTGGAAAGTAACTCAGCAACGTTGGCAATGTCATCAACCACCATCCTAACAGAGGCAACAGACATCACAAGGTCCTGCCAAACCAAGATGAAAATAATTAATATTCCAAACCAACTGACCTGCTTTTTCCTCTTCTCCACTCAGCTCCTATGCACGGTGGTGGCTGACATCTCAGCCCGAGTTTTGACCAAATCTACCACAGATGACCAGCCTCTCCTCTCTCCACGCCACTATCAGCACACAGACAGGGACTCGGGCACCCAGATGGTCTGTGATAAGTGCCCAGCCGGCACCTATGTTTCTGTCCATTGCTCTCCAACAACTGTGAGGGAGTGCAGCCCCTGCCCCAAGGGAACCTTCACACGAGGTGAGAATGGCGTCCAGCAGTGCCATCGCTGTCGGGCTCCATGTTCTGCGGGCTTCATGGAGAAGATGCCGTGCACAGCCACCCAGGACCGAGTCTGCACCTGTCCACCCAACACATTCCTGTCAAAGGACAGTGGTCTAGAGTGTAAGCCCCACTCTCTCTGCCCTCCAGGGACCAGGGTGAAAAAGCGGGGCACTGAAATAGAGGATGTTCTCTGTAAGCCATGCACGAAGGGGACATTTTCCCACGGGGAATCCAGTGCTATGAGTTGCAAGAATCACACAGACTGCCAAGCTCTGGCAATGCTGCTGTTGACACCAGGGACAAGACAGACAGATAATGTCTGTGGACCCCCTTCCACCACCTTATCATCTGTCTCGCCAGCCACTCCACAGGGGCCTGCACAGGCTATGTTTGTACAGGAGTCTATGATGTCCTCAGTGTCCCCATCATTGAATGGACATGCACATAAAGGTGAGATGACCATAATGCACTTAATTTTTTTGTGAAGAATTCACACATTTTTAAGATTAACTTTTTGGTATTGGGTATTCATGAGTCTTAGTAACAGTAAATACCTAGATGAAAAATTAGTATGTGGGATTTGAACCTTATCCACTCAGATATTAGGTCTTTCAATTGTTGACATAACAGAATTTAACCCATTTTAGGGTTAAATTCTGGTTCCTTTTAACAGTAGAACTTTTACTCTAGTAGAAATATTGAGACATCTTGAATACTTGCAAGTGTTTTTGCATTAAACGCTCAAAGTTTAAGGTATTTTATTGTGAATTTATGTGATCAACATAAAGTAGTGCAATAAGGTGAAGTGGAAGGAAAATCATGCATATTTTTTCAAATATTTTTATGGATGGTGGTGACAATGGTAGGAGTTCGTCCTGTAATCAGCAAGTTGCTGGTTCAAGCCCCGCTCCCTCCGTCTCCATTGTTGTGTCCTTCAGCAAGATACTTCACCCACCTTGCCTAAAAGGGCAGTGGCTCCCAAGATGGTTTCAGCCTCAGACACCTGTCTACCTTGGATGGGCTGTACTGAATGTAAATCCCCCCCTAGGAATTTACATTCCCCCCTGGGGGGACTAATGAAGGTATTAAAAAAAACATGAAAAAGGCATGGCATGTACTTTTATCCAAACACCCCTGAATTTTCAAGGTGCATACCCCTAAATTAAATCTAGTGCTAACAATTGCCTTTTGTAGTCAACAATGTTGTAAACCACCTTTGTGGAGTATAAATCCGGCTGTTTTTTGAAGCCCTCAGATGTTTGTTAGAGAACATTTGAGAACAAACCGCTGAGAAGACAATAACACTTGAGGAGATACATAGATCTACAGCTCAGGTGGGAGAGAAAGGAACACAGTGGACAGCTCACATAAAATTGTGGAAAAGATTTAAACAAGATCATGAATGATTTAAAAAAATACCTCTTTGAATATCAGACTGAGGACTCAGTCCATCATCTGAAAATAGACAGACCATGTAACAACTGCAGAGATCAACTGCTCAGGTTAGAGAATTTGTCAACATCTGTTAGTCACTTTACAAATATGGTGATTATGGTAAATAGCCTGTACTTTGTATAGTGCTTTATCTAGTCCAGAGGACCCCTAAGTTCTTCACACTACATTCAGTCATTCACCCATTCACGCACACATTCACATGCTGATGGTGGCAAGCTACTGGATTGTAGCCACGGCTGACAGCAGCGAGGCTGCCATGCACCGGCACCACTGGTGTATTATATTATATTATATTATATTATATTATATTATATTATATTATATAAGAGAAGCAAACCTGTGGAAGAAGCTGATCTGGTCAGATGAGTAAGGTTGGATTCACACAGCAGGTGTTGATGCTCAATTCTGATTTATCTGCTGAAATCAGATTTTTTTTTTTTTGGATTGTGGTTCATGCTACTAATTAAATGTAAACCTAATTAGACTTCTGTGTGAATGGGTTACCGTTCGACAGAAGAATGTAGATGTCTCATAGCAGTGCACTGTTCATGGAAGTAATAATGGATAGCACAGTCTATGGATCGATTTTAAAGTTGGTGACCTGATGATCAGTGAGTTAACAGTATTGTCACAAGATCATAACAAGATGAAAGAAGCTAAGAAAGAAAGCAGTGCTTGCCTCAACCATTGTTTATGTCCAGATTTAACGCGTCTGAGAAAGAAAGCACTGCTTGCCTCAGCCATTGTTTATATCCAGATTTAATGCGTCTGGCCTCTTCTGGTGCAAAATTATACTGCATGTCTCATGTCAATGACGTAAAAGTTGGATGAAATGCGACATGACTGTTCTGACTGCAGATGCTTTGAAAACTATTAGAATAGAATAGGATGGAAATATCCTTTATTGCTTCAGAGGCTATCTTCTTCTCCTTCAGGAGAGACTTTATTTCAGGGTTGATCCAGGGCTTATTTTTGGAGAAACACCATATTGTCATGATGGGCACAGTGTTGTCAGCGCAGAAGTTGATACCGTCACCATCCTCCCCATGAGGAGCACAGAGCTCTTCCCACACAGTGGAGCTGAAACAGTCCCTCAGAGCTTCTTCAGTTTCCTCAAACCATCTCTTCTCTGTGTGTGTCACAGCTGGTTCTATGTGTACCAGGGGTTTATACACAGGTTGGAGGTGAACCAGGTTGTGATCTGAGCCCCCCAGGGGAGGGGGAGGTGATGGACTGTATTCCTCCTTGGTGTTGGCTTAACGTAGATCCAGGATTTTGTCATCTCTGGTGTGGCAGGTGACATATTGGGTGAATATTGGGTGGAGGACAGGAAGACATAATTAGAGTCCCCAGAGATCAGAAAGAGGGCCTGTGGGTGCTGTGTTTGAAGTCTGCTCGTGGTAGTGCGGAGGACATCACAGGCTGCAGCAGTGTTAGCGGAGGGCGGGACATACACAGTTATTACAATAACATGTGAAAACTCCTGAGGAAGATAGTGCGGCTTCATGCTAACAGCTAGTACTTCAATGTCCTGACTGCAGAGCGTCTCTTTGATGGTTAAATGTCCAGAGTTACACCATCAATCATTCACAAACACAGCCAGACCCCCTCCTCTCTTCTTATCACTCTCCTTCATTATGTCAGCACAGAGTAAATGAAAGCCATCCACATCTATATGAGAGTCCGGAGTTGGCACTGTTAGCCATTTGGGCAGATGAGGCTGGCTTTCCTGGTAGCTCCTTTGATGGCACGCTAGAGTCGCCAGCTCGTCCACTTTATTGGGAAGAGATCTCATGTTTCCCATGATGATGGAAGGGATGACAGATCTGTACCATCTTCCTCGGCTGGGACGCCCAATGCCCGCACGTATCCCATTTCTCTTCCTTCTCAGCTCGCGGGGAATGTTGGGCTGCTTGGTAGGAGACAGTATGGTGGAGCTACCGAGAGCTAGCAGCTGATCCATGGTGTAAACAATGAGCTCATGGCCACACACACCTTCTAACTCAAAAGACTTAAAAAATTAAAATAAAAACAATGTTGTCCACAAAATGGTCAGTGCCATTGCGTGAACCAGCAATATGAAAAAAAAGTTGCAACAAATAAAATATACTGCACGTCTAAATAAGATTTTAAAGAGAAACACTCTTAATCGAGTCGAGGCTGCTGTAATGGCTGCCTGCTCGCACATCACCAGAAGTATTGGATATATAGACAATTTAGCACCACATATGGAAGTGACTCAGTTTGGAGGGGATGAAAGGATCAGAACTAGGTTGCTCAGACTGCCATTAAAAAGTCAGATGTGGCTCACATATGGGCAAAAAAAATCTGATTTGGTTTCCCTTTGCCTACTGTGTGAACATAGCCTAATAAAACCTGTGAGAAGTTGCAAAAGGCGTGTGGTAGAGGTTCACATAATAGTAGGAAACTGACCCTAAACATACAGCCAAGATACAATGGAGTGGTTTAGATCAAAGCATATTTATGTGTTAAAATGGCCCAGTCAAAGCCCAAACCTAAAACTGAATGTGTGGTGAAACTTACAAATAGATGCTCACAGATTCTCTACATAAAGGCTTACTGAGTAACTTTCAATGTCCAAATGTGGAAAACCGGTAGAGACATTCCTGCGGGTGCTGGCAGCTGTTGTTGGAATTAAAGGTGGTTCTACAAAGTTTTGACAAAGTTGGGGCTGAACAAAAATGTATTCCACATTTTTTGTATATTTATTAATAATAAAGAAGTTGAAAACCATTGTCAACTTCTTTGTGCTGGTATTACATAAAATCCCAATAAAATACACTGAGGTTTGTGGTTGTACATGAAAAAAGTAAAACGTTCTAGGGTTTTGAAAACTATTACATGTCTGTATATCTATTTTTGAAGTGAAGCATCCTCATTACAAAAATGCCCCTCGTCTCATCCAGACTGAAATTCTCATAGGTGGTATATATATGAAACAGCAGACTGCCCCTGTATGTCAAGAATATTTGTATTTTCAAGGGGATTCAAGGTTATTTCTGTCTTCTTTAATATTTTTTTCTGCTGTTGGTGGAAAAATTCTTGGAAATTCCCCTGCTTTTTCCCATTTGTTTCCCGTGTGCCTACACCCCCCTGCCTTGTCAACTCTTTAACCGTTCTTACGTCATACTTGTCTGAGGCAGCCGAGCAGTCATTTCTCAGAATCAACCATCCATAGTGAGCATACCTCTCCTCCACACTAAACCCCCCACAGCCGTAATACTGTCACTGCTATTTGTGTTGGCAGAGGATTGATGGCCTTTGAGGCAGTTAATTTGACACCCCATCTGAGCTGTTAGAGGGATGGTGGCAGTGAGTGAGTGGTTGGGAGTGTTATATACTCAGGACTGTTATATTACACCTGCTATTTGCTGTTTGTAGTGGAAGTGGCAGCCAACATCATTCTGAAAGAAAAGGAAGCTTAGATTAAGTTGTAAGGATGGAATGATTATCCAACTAACTTCAATGTTTTGGGGTTTTTTAAAAAAAAAAACAAAAAAACCCCACTTTTTTAAAGGATTTTCTCCAATTCACTAGGGGTCAAAATTATTCATACAGGCTTAAATTTTTAGATACACCACTCTAATATTCGGATATATGACCTTTAGCAAGCTGCAGAGAAAGAAACTGCTTTTTAGAACCATGAGTAAGGTGCTGACATAATTCTGGTTGGATAGTTCACCACTGCTCTTAGCAAAATTGGTAGAGCTCATTTTAAGTGGTTGGTTTCTTGCCACAGATCTGGCTTTTAGTCATATACCATACATTTTCAGTGGGCTTGATGTTGAAGTCATTCCAACAGCTTAATTTTAGCCAGTGTTGACATATATTTGGGAACATTATGCCTTTAGACCACCAGTTATATTAAAGTCTTAACTATCTGGCCCAAACCCACTGCAGGAAGAAAGACAAATGGTTGGAATAGTCAGTGATAATCCAGAAACCACCAAAGTCACTTTCCACAGAAAAGTTAGTTTTACATAATTGTGGATGAAGAGAGTACTGAGAGCAAGCATCAAAATTGACAGCTCGAAGCAATTATATGGACAAGCCAAATTCCTTTTGGAGAAATGTTTTATGGTCAGAGAAAACAAAGATGGAGCTTTGTGGCCACAATGACAAAGTCTGTCTAGAGGAGTCATTATGAGGATTTTAAACTTAACACTACCAACTCTTAAATATAGTGGTGCTAGAATCATGCTAAGGATCCTTTTCATTGCCAGTGGTACTGGTGCATTGCAAATTGTAGATTAAATAATCAGGAAAACTTATTCTTCAACTTCACATTAGATCAACACCAAGATGATTCAATCATTTACACTTTTGGATGTTCCAACAAGAAAGACAGATTAAATATAATGTTATAATGGATAAAGCAGGCTAACATGACACTCCAGGAATGCCCCCAACCTAAATCCTGTTGAAAATGTATGGATTATACTTAAACACCAGGATGGTGTCAGGAAACAAACCCATTTAAAGGAACACTTCCATTTCTAATCCAAACAGATGGTAAATATTCAGCCAGAATGATGCCAGAAGCTTGTTGATGGCTACAAAAGTTGTTTTTTAGTTGACGTCTGTATATCTTCAGCTGTGTGTATGTATAAACCACAACATGCTGAAATGCCCTAATACTGTCTGTATGGAACATTATATAAATCCCTATGTTTCTCATTGAAAGTTTACTCTCCCTGTTGTAGAGTTCTCATCAAAATATCACTTTTAACTTGGGGATTAGATTTACACCTTGGTAATGTTCTGCTGATAAGAGGATAAATAGGATTATTACACAACCAAATGACAATTTGGAGATTATGCAGTGCAGATCCCATCAGCATTAGAGGTGCAGATACACTGAAAGCAACAGGGAGGTGCTGGAGATAAAATTAAAAATCAATTGTAGGGAGTGACGCAGTAACATTGACAAACCACTTGTTCTCTTCCATGCCTGGAAAACACTAAAGGCTCCCAAATACTCGGGTGTACTTCACTCTGCAGAGGTCCGTGCAAATTTGAGGTGGACTCAATGCGGACGTCCGCCGCACACATCCGCGCAAAGGTAAACTTTCATGACCGCGTATGCATACTCGGTGTTGCACAGTAAACTGCTCGGTGGGAAACAGTGTTCAACTGTTTTGTATGCAATACCGAGCCGTTAGGTTGAGAATTGGGAGCATTTTTTGGGCGAAATGGAATCAAATTTTGAAAAGCATTTCACAGAGGAGATTAGAAAACACAGAAACTTATACAATACATCAATGAGGGAATATAAGGACTTTCAGAGAGCAAAAAATTCATGGGAGGAAATAGCTCAGACCCTGGGTAAGGACGAGGCACTTTGTCAAGCTAAGTGGAAGTACCTCAGGGACAGTTAAGGCAAGAAAGAAGATGTGAGGAAAAGTGGAGATGGGGCAAAGGGAGGTATCCCGCCTATTTTTCTGTGGTATCTTGGCTGGATGCCTTTATAAAATGCTGGGAGACAGAGACAAATGTGCCTGCTGAAGTAAGTATTTTCTATTTTTAAGATCCTTAAACATTTAAATAGCTAGCCAAAAGTTGCTACACCTCAATAAAAGTTGCTACACTTTATTAATTTATGATTTATAGTCTACCATCAATATTTAAAATCAATCTACATGGTGTACATGATATCTAGGACTTCAATAGCAGTTCCAGTGCGGCAACTTCACCTGCCTGCTCCAGCAAATACTCCACCCCAGGTGAACCTTCTCTACCAGCCTACTCTAGTGAGTCCCCTGTCCCCAGAGAGCCATCTCCACCAGCCATAAGAGCATCGACCAGAACCAAGCAGGGAAGGAAGAGGGAAAGAAGAGAAGACGATGATTTGAGGAAGAGGCTGGAAGCCAATGACCAGCAAAGAGCAGAGAAAGCCTTGAAAGAAGATTCTAAGAAGGCATGGTTTGCTGCTACAGTGACTGTTAAGGAAATTACCTTCCGGAGTCAGGTCTCTGGCACAGTTCCGCATACATGAGCAGAGCATGGTGGCTGGGTGGTCCTGCAGGTGTTTCCAATCAGCCTTATCAGGTGAGGTGTACAAGAGAAGTTTGCTGCTGGTCCTTCGACGCCTGAGTGTTAACCCTTAGGGTAACTTCAAGCCCTCCATGTTCTCTTGTACTCTGTTGCTCCTTGTGAAGAAATTACTTACCTTTGTGCTTTACACTCCGGGTTCCCAGATGAGCACTGGATTCAGTTCCAGCTCAAAAACCTAGGCTCCCGTTAACTCACCTGCAAGACTGCAGCTTATCTCCTGGTTCAAGCATCTGACTTGTGGCATCTTGGCTCTTCTTCCTCACACTTCCTTCGTAGATCAAACTCTGTCCACCCTCCACCATGCTCACTCGGATCCCTCAATTATCCAAGCCATCTGGACTCCTCTCAGTTCCTCCGTAAGCTCACCTTCCTTCCGGACCCCATTAATCTCTCCCTGGTGAATATCATTCAACTCTCCTGTAAGCATCTCCGGGTTAAATACTTTCAGTTCACCTTGTCCTCTTCTAACCATGTATCTGTTTCCCCAGACATTATCCATTTCCAGAACCTGGTCCTGGATCTCTGAACACTCATCTTGCTATAATCTCATTCATGTTTGTAAATAAATCCTTTAAACTTTTCATCTGCCTCCTGAGAGTGTCTCTGCATGTGGGTTAGACAAGTTTCAAAACCATGACAGAACACTCAGGCCAATCAGACCCAACATACACTCCCAGGAGAGCTCTTTCTGATCATCACCAACAGATCCAGTCCCATGAATCTGCACTCAGAGCTCTCCTTGAACAACAGAAAACAACAAATCTTCAACTTGAACAGATGGCAACCCTCCTGCACAAGATTAAACCAGATCATTGTTCTTCACCCACAGATGGCGCTCCTTGTCCTCCAGTTACCCAGCAGTTTACCTCTTCCTGTGACGTCAGCAGCATTTTTTTCAGTCCTTAGACAAAACACTAAAGGATGAACTCGCCACATTAGAGGAACCTGAGACTCTGAACAAACTCATTTCCTTAGCTACTAGAATAGACAACAGACTGGAAGCAGAGAACCGAAAGATCATCTTCTAGACACTTTTTGCCTCTCATAACTACGACTTTTTCCCAGTCTGTATCCAGTTCATCTCCTCTTGAACCTGAACCCATGCAGGTCGGTTGGACCTGTCTTTCCCTGGAGGAATGGCAGCGATGTAAGGATGCCAGTCAGTGCATTTATTGTGGTTCTCCTGGACATTTCATTGCTTCCTATCCTGTTCAGCCAAAAGAGAGGGTCCGCCAGTTATAACGGGGAAACTGGCAGACCATCAAGCAGTTTATAACCCCCCCGGTTCACTCTACCTGCTGTACTGAGAAATAACAATGTTAGTTTCAATCTCTCCACCCTCATCGATTCCGGATGTGAACAGAATCTCATTGAGCTCTAGTTTCCCAAGGCAAGATAGAAACCATTTTTTGCCCATTCCACTCAATGTCTCTGCTCTGGATGGAAAGGTTCTGCATAGGATCACTCATAAGACTAAACCGCTCGAACTCATCATCTCAGGTAACCACCGTGAAACCATTTCCTTTTTTGTCTTTCCCACTTCACAGTCATCCGTTGTTCTTGGATTCAACTGGTTACAACAACATAACCCACACCTAAACTGGTCTAAATTACACATTGAATCCTGGTCTACTAATTATCTCTCCTCCTGTCTGCAATTTGCCATTCCTCCAAGCCTGCCCCCGGCATTTCCGGAAGAAGCTGGCCCCATTGATCTGACTCTTGTTCCTGAGACATA
Source organism: Anableps anableps (assembly GCA_014839685.1). Lineage (NCBI taxonomy): Eukaryota > Metazoa > Chordata > Actinopteri > Cyprinodontiformes > Anablepidae > Anableps > Anableps anableps. The sequence continues at coordinate 92,848 of CM026086.1, read as the reverse complement.
TCATGACCTAGTACAAGTATTCAGTAAGCACAAAGCATCTTCTCTGCCACCACACCTACCCTACGACTGTGCCATTCAGCTTCTTCCTGGTGCTCCACTTCCATCCACCAGATTATATAACATCTCCCATCCCAAACGTCAAGCCATGGCTTGAACCAAATCACTGTCGAAAACAAGTGCCCTCTTATACTCTTCTCTTCTGCTTTTGAACTCGTCCAAGATTCCACCATCTTCACTAAACTTGATCTCCGTAACACCTATCACCTTGTCCGTATCCGCCAGGGAGACGAGTGGAAAACCGCTTTCAAGACACCCCTAGGACACTTTGAATATCTTGTAACGCCTTTTGGTCTTTGTAATGCCCCCACAGTCTTCCAAGCTTTATTCAGTGATGTCCTTCGGGACTTCCTGAACATTTTTGTCTTTGTCTACTTAGATGACATTCTGATCTACTCCAAGAACATCTCAGATCATTAAAGACATGTCCGTCTGGTTCTACAATGTCTCCTGGAGAGTCAACTTTTTGTGAAAGCAGAAAAATGTGAGTTCCACAAACTTTCAGTTACATTCCTTGAATTCATTCTTGAGGGTGGACAGGTTAGATCTGACCCAGGGAAGATAAAGGCAGTCCTGAATTGGCCTGTTCCAGATTCTAGGAAACAGCTGCAAAGGTTCCTAGGTTTCGCCAACTTCTATCGCAGGTTCATCTGAAACTACAGTCAGACTGCTGCTCCTCTCACTGCTCTCACCTCCACCAAGACCACTTTTGTTTGGACCTCAGAAGCTAACTCTGCCTTTTCTAACCTCGAGGAAAAATTCTCCCAGGCTCCCATCCTCATCCAGCCCGACCCCCAGAAACAATTCATTTTAGAAGTGGATGCTTCTGATACGGGGGTTGGTGAGGTCCTGTCCTAACAATCCAACCTGGATGAAAAACTCCATCCCTGTGCTTTCTTTTCCCGAAGGTTGTCCCTCACCAAGAAAAATTATAACGTGGGAGACTGGGAACTCTTGGCCATTAAACTCGCCCTTGAAGAGTGGTGTCACTGGATGGAGGGTGCTGAACACCCCGTGCTGGTCTGGACTGATCATAAGAACGTCTCTTACCTTCAGTCAGCTAAATGCCTGAATTCTCGGCAATCCCATTGGTCTTTTTCTTTTCTTGATTCAACCTTTCTATCTCTTATCCCCCAGGGTCCAAGAATGTGAAGCCAGACACTCTATCTCGCCAGTATTCACCTGATGACTCTAACAAGACAGGAGCTGCCATTCTACCCCCCAGTTGCACCATTGGATCACTTACTTGGGAAACAGAAGATCTGGTTCACCAAGCACTCCAAACTGAACCTGACCCTGGAACTGGACACACCAACAGAACATATGTCCCCATCTCTGTCCGTTCCCATCTTATTAACTGGTTCCACTCTGCTAAGTTCTCGGCTCACCCTGGTTCCAGTTGCACCTTTGCCCTAATCTCCCGACGCTTTTCGTGGCCATCCTTACAAGTCAAGTCAAGTTTATTTGTATAGCACATTTCAGCAGCAAGGCAGTTCAAAGTGCTTCACATCGTAAAAACATCAATCAAGTCTACACAAGGATGCAAAGAAATATGTTCTTCCCTGTCCTACCTGTGCTCACAATAAGTCATCTCATAGACCTCCTGCTGGATTTCTGCAACATCTTGCCATACCCAAATGCCCCTGGTCACACATTGCTCTTGACTTTTTCACCAGACTCCCCATGTCTCAAGGTATGACCACCATTCTCACAATTATTGACCATTTCTCTAAGTCTTGCCATCTTGTTTCCCTCAGAAAACTTCCATCAGCATTTAAAACTGCTCAACTCCTGGTTAAACATGTCTTCCGTCTGCATGGCATTCCCTAGGATAGTCTGTCTGACTGTGGACCCCAGTTCATCTCCCAGGTATGGAAACAGTTCTGTCTCACTCTCATTGCTAAAGTTTCACTCACTTCTGGCTATCACCCCAAGTCCAACAGTGAGACAGAAAGAATGAACCAAGAGCTTGAATCCACCCTCAGATGTCTCACTTCCACTTATCCCTCTGACTGGAACAAGTTCATACACTAGGTAGAGTACGCGCACAATTCTCACATCTATGCAGCTACTGGTTTATCCACTTTTGAGATCTCCCTTGGCTACCAAACTCCTCTTTTTCCCATTGATGAGAAGGACATTTCTGTTACCTCTGTTCACCATCACATCCATTGATGCAAACATATCTGGGCAAACACCATCTCCACTCTTCAATGCACTGCTGAACAAAACCATCATTGTGCAGACAAGAGACAGATCCTTACACCCTAGTCTGTACCCGAACAGAAAGTTTGGCTCTCCTTCCATGACATTCCTCTCAAGTCTATATCCAAGAAACTCGCCCCTCGTTACATTGGTCCATACGAAATAGAATCATTGATCAGTCCCACAGCAGTCCATCTCCGTTTACCTTCCAGTCTCCGGATCCATCCCACTTTCCATGTCTCACAAATCAATCCTTTCCAGACCAGCACCTTGTGCCCTCCAGCCAAGCCCCCTCCACCTGCCCGGGACTTTGAGGGGCACCTTGTCTACTTGGTCTGAAGGATTGTGGACTTCCATTAGCGGGGTCGTGGTTGGCAGTACCTTGTTGACTGGGAGGGCTACAATCCCAAGGACTGTTCTTGGGTGCCCCAGTCTTTTATCTGTGACCCTTCCTTGATCTCTGATGATGAGCCTTCCCTTCCATCTACTTCGTCTGGGCCGCCAGGCGGCGGTCGTTGAAGGGAGGATGATGTTGGAGTCTGAGAGATTTTGGTCATCTCTCCTTTTGCAGTTCATTTATTCATCCTCTAAATGGCGTTGTGGAACATGGTGGCTTTGCGGTCCTGCAGGTGTTTCCAATCAGCTTCATCAGGCGTAGCCGACAAGAGGAGCTTGCTGCCAGTCCTTTGACACCTGAGTGTTAACCCTCGTGGTAACTTCAAGCCCTCTGTGTTGTCTAGTTCTCTGTTACTCCTTGTGAAGAAATTACTTACCTTTGTTCTTTCCACTCCAGGTTCTCAGATGAGCACTGGATTCTGTCCCAGCTCAAAACCCTAGGCTCCTGTTAACTCACCTGCAAGACTGCAGCCCCTCTCCTGGTTCAAGCATCTGACTGGCAGTGTCTTGGCTCCTCTTCCTTGCACCTCCTTTGTAGATCGAACTCTGTCCACCCTCCACCATGCTCACTCGGATCCCTCAATTATCCAAGCCATCTGGACTCCTCTCAGTTCCTTCATAAGCTCACCTTCCTCCCGGACCCCATTAATTTTTCCCTGGCAGATATCATCCAACTCTCCTGTAAGCATCTCCAGATTAAATGCTTTCAGTTCACCTTGTCCTCTTGTAACCATTTATGTTTCCACAGACGTTATCTGTTTCCAGAACCTGGTCCTGGATCTCTGAACATTCATCTTGCTATTCTCATTCATGTTTGTAAATAAATCCTTTAAACTTTTTATCTGCCTCCTGAGAGTGTCTCTGCAGACAAGGGTCAGACAAGTTTTTAAAACCATGACAGTGACGTTATATTGCATGTTATGTTATGAATGTAGATGTTAATGTAAATAAAAAAAATTCCCCATGCAAATGTATATTTTCTTTGTTTTAAATACACAAACAAATTGATAGAAATCCAAATGTTTGTTATAGTAGAAAATGACATGAAAAAACAGCAAATTAATTCTCAGTTTATTGAAACTAAATCACACAAGCAACCTGTCTTTTCTTCTTGTGGCTTGGTGCCAAGGCACAAGACCATGTGGTGATGAGAAGAAGTCCTGCAGGTTGTTCCTCACTGTATAAGCCATTCTTCCCGCATTCCTGGTGGCATTTGTTCTTCTCAATGAAGATTGCAGTTCATTTCCTGCAACTCATCTCCCTCCTCCTATAGGGATGGGGAAACAAGAAAAAGAAATGTTGTGGTGGGTGGGGTGTGTTGTATTGCAGAGATGAGATATAAACTCTACTCTTCGTGTGTGTAATCACCTGGCAAGATGTCTCCTGATGGCATGTCAGTGTCAGCATAGTTTGTGGGGATGTACTGTCTAGAATCATTTGTGTATGCCAGCCCATTGTGGAGCACTACAAAGGCTTTGACGACATGGACTGTTTTTGTTGGATTATATTCGGTTGTCATCTGGATGACAAGATGCCAGAGGCATTGTCGATTGTTCTTCGAGCCCTGCTGAGATGGTAGTTGTACACCAATTGCACTTCCTCCAGATTTGAGCCTGTGTATGATAAAATATCGAATTTAGGAATAGTAATAGTAACTTTATTTATTCCCAAAAGTGAATACAGAATATTCATCTTTTTAAGTCCTGGAAGATGCCACCATCACTCTGATGCCCATAAGCTCCCATATCCACCATAGTGAAGCAGTAATGTGCATCACATACAGCCAGGAGGACAAAAGAGTGAGTACCTTTATAATTAAAAAAATCATTCCCAGATCTCGGAGGGAAACAATTCCTGATATATTTTCCATCCAATGCTCCTGATAAAAAATAGTTATAATAAATAATCATAATATTTTTTGAATAATTAACAGTAAGAACAACAATAAATAAAATAAAATTGGTAGACAGACAGCAGTCTGAGACTGAAAGACACAAACCAACCTAAAAGGAGAGGAGAGGAAAATCCCAGAGCCGCCAGAAGTCATGTGCAATTGCAGTCCACTGGTTGCTAGAGGGGAAAGCCACAAACTCAGGCTGAAGAGCTTTCCATATGGCTTGACATACCTGAAGTAGATTTTAACATATGACTCAATGGAATGAAGATTATACATTTAACTAAGTATACTTTTTGATCAATTTAATCAGCTAGAAGTCTGGAAAACTACCATTTAATAGTAGTAGTTCCCCTGTCGTTGCCTTCCCTACAGTTGACATCAATACAAATAAGACCAAAAACTATAACCTAATTTATTCCAAGACTCACCTCCGATATTATTTGTGACACAGTTGATGTGCCCAAGCGATAGCCTGCAGCAATACTTCCGAGCAAACTGTCGCAAGGATGCGCAGTGCGACTGCTGCTCTCTGTACATCACTGACAGGTGTTTGGTGGCTGCCCTGATGGATTAGAAACGGAGCTAGGTGCCTAACTAGCTCATCAAATTTGCTAGAATCCATTCAAAAGTATTCAAAATGTTTCTTTTGTTTCTTTTGTTTGTTGCTGTCCATCATCTCCATGTCTTTCACCAACGTACTATATTCCTTCATCCCTGGTCTGGCTTAATGTACCACCTTCTTTTGTTTTTTTAAAGCTAAAAGGGAAGCTATCTCTTCCGCCTCATTCATTGATGCCATAATGGAAATTGAGAGAAGGAATTTGTCTCGAGAGAATTTAGACAATTAGTATGCTCCAGTATGAAGTCTCAATCGTCCGCGGACAGTATGCGCAGCTCACAGAATATGTACAGTACACCTGAGTATGTGGGGACCTTAACTCTGCAGCTGTTTATATTGGATGTAACACACCATCCTAATTGCCCTTCATCCAACTGATGCGTCCAGCAGATACGGAGACTTACTTACTTGACTGTGAAGTGTTGGCCAGGACAACTTTTCAAACTGTTCCTCCAGTCGATTTGAATCTTAATTTGGTATGCTCTGACTTAAATTTAATCAAGAAGTAGACTGTGGTGTGAGCAACTTTGGACTGCATCTGCTGTGAGATTACCAACCAGAGCACAGTTGGGCTGGAGAAAAGCAGCGGGAGCAGACAGAGATTGAGAATCTTTGCAGTTTAGGGAACACAAGCACGTTTTCATAATGCTTCACATTTTGTGTGACGCATGTGTCTGTGCAAAATAGTTTGACCTGGGCCCGATGTCTTTTTTATTTTGAAAAAAGTCAATAAAATTTTACAATTTTAAGACACTACATGTTATATATAAGTACATATATACATACACAAGAACAAGATGACACCATTTTTGTCACATGACTATGTCAATGGGATCCAATTTTGACACTTCAGATGAAGTATGGGAGGACCTTTACGTCAGAGGTCAGAAAAGAATGGGCAAGACTGGTTTTAAATGGCAGAGAGGGACCAGTAGTTTAAATAATCACTTAACAAAACCAAGGGATGTGGAATACCATCTCTGAATGTACAATAGGTGGACTTTTGCAGTAGATGAATTACAGCAGCAGAAGACCACTGGTTACAACTCCCACCAGCTAAAAATAGGAGCCTGAGGCTAAAAATTACTCAGGCTCACCTAAACAGGACAATAGAGGATTGGAAAAAAGTTCTTCTTTCCATTTGGACTAGCTACCAATTGAGTATCATTTAAACACAACACTGTACCTGAGTATTTTTGCTGTCCATGTCTATCCCTTTATGACCACAGTGTAACCAACCTTCTGATGCTCCCCAAACATGACAATGTGCTCTCTGTACACTAATGTCCTCCACAGTCACCAGATCGGAATCCAGTAGAGCACTTTTGGGATGTGGTTGAATAGGTGTGCATGATGCTATCACATTAATATGGACCAACCTTTCTGAACAATGTTTCTGACACCATCTTACATCTATTTCAATAGAAAAATTGAAGCAGTTCAAAGGGAAATGCAAAACTAGCAAGGGTATAACTTATAAGGTTATTGAGTTATTGGTTATTGATTTAAGCCTCCACACTTAACAAAAAGCTTGAAGCTGTTCCTGGTACTAAAATATCAGGGGAAGACTCTTTAAAATTGTTAGATGAAGCCAACAAAGGTCAGGGTTGCGCTTGCACATTTGCTTCAACACACCTGAGTCAAATTATCAGATCATTAGAAGGACTCTGAAAATCTTGTCTACATACTGATGAGGTAATTCAGTTATTTAACGGACTTGTATTGGACAGGGGACACATCTAAAAGTTCCAGGACACCGACCCTCAAGGACTGGAGTTGCCCTTCTCTGCTATAGAGTGAAACGTCTTCCTGATCTAAGCATCAGATATTTCTCTACAATCATGGCACTTAATTGATATTCTAAAACTTCTCTCACTTGGGGTCAAAGAATGTAAGGCAAATGCCATTTCACATATGATAAACTTTCATTTCATCATTTAAATGTCATTCCATGGGGGCGCTGGGTGGCTCAGTTTATGGAGCACATGCACCATGTGCAGAGGCTGTTGTCTTCGATGCGGTTGTCCTGTGTTCAGTTTGTGGTCTTGGGCCATTTGCTGCATGTCTTCTCTCTCTCTCAACCCTATTTTCACTGTCTATCTACTACTCAATACTGTTCAATATTAGATGAATTTGATATATATATATAGTGTCACTCCATTTTTGCCAATATCCAGTATCATTTATTGTAATAGAGAAATAAGCAAATTTCATATGTATCATATGTATTTCACTATTACTCAAATTTAATTTAATTAGCGAAGATATGCTTAACATAAACCATAAAAGCAGAAGACATCACACAAGGGAATCCTGATCCATGTAAGCAATCTGCCACAGAAACCATAATGACTTCTGTCCAACACAAAGCACCCTACCAATTTATCAGATCAGCTATTGGTTAGTTTTTATTCATAGTAGCACTAACCCTCCACCAACACCTACTGAATGAGAATGTTTAGCATCCAGCCATGGAGGATTGAAGGCCAGAATACAAACTGGTATGATAATTATTAATTTGACAATACTGCATTAACTCTGGTCGTAATAACAGGAAGAGGAGTTGTTTCAGAAGAAAACTCTGTGATGTCATTTCTCCAGGACAAAGGAAAATCTTTTCACTTTATTTATTCAATCTATTAGATGTGTCAAAATCTATTTGAAATCAATTAGATTTTTAAAAAAATATGAGACTGTCTAATCATATTGAAAATTCCCTCTGATTATCATTGATGTCCACACTCCAGTCTGGTAGGGTAGGTGGTGGTAAATGCACCTTAAGTTGGTTTGCCAACCACCAATAAAACTCAAAAGAAGAACAGTCTCTTTCTGACTCACCACCTAGAGGGTGACAGAAAATAGACATTTTGAGCCACACTCCACACTAGTAAGTGGTAATAATGCATACCAAATGTTTCTTGCCAACTGCCAATACAACGAGAAGACCGAGACCGAGGGCAAATCCCTCGCTGGTGGAGGAAGGCCGCTCCTGGAACTGCAAGAGTGTTTGACCCCAAACTATGCAGGTGAACGTATTGCACTGAATAAACCTTAATACTGGTTTATTCAGAGTTTCTGCAGGGAGAAATATATTTACAGGTTAACCCACTACCAACACCAGCTGCCCTCCCCACTGTAGGAGAAGCATGGCAGCAGATGATCATTTGAGAGCTGAGAAACGAAGCTTCACTACTGCTGGCAGCATGCCAGTTTGATCCAAAGCTGAAGATGCAATGCCTTCAGGCTGTTTACCATTGCTGAGTGCCCCAGGGTAGCCTGATCAGGACCACACTATAAGCTGCTAGCCCAGCAGCTAACGACTCTCAACACAGAGGCTGCAAGCCAAATTGCCAACTTCTTCCAGGGAGTGTTTAAATCACTGAAAGTCCAATAAGTAAAGTCAAGTTATTTTGCTTGGCACATTTCAGCAGCAAGGCTGTTCAAAGTGCTTCACATCATAAAATCATTGATCAAGTATACAGCAAAATCATCAGAAATCATCAAGCAAATATACATCAAAATCATTGAGCAAATATACATCAAAATGCATCTTATGAGGATTGCCAAACAAATATCAAGCAAATATAATTTGAAAACATTGAGCTGATCTCTTTTATGGATATTTTTCCTTCATTTCATGCCACAAAGTTACATTAAATAAATTCAACATAAAGCAAATTAAAGCAAATGGTAGAAAGCTTAATATGGCTATGACCTACATAAAGCTTTCCCAGAGGACAGCGAAACAATAGATTATTTGTGTCCATTTAAGATGCTCTTGTTAGTATTCCAATTATTAAATTATTGATAACTGGTAAATAAATTAAGAATCCATTTTTCAAGGGGATATTGATTTCCATTTCATTCAAGAATCAAAAGGACATTAATTCCCCAGAATAATGTTTTGTCTTTGTATTGTGAAATGATTATTTGGAATACCTAACAAGTTTGCCAATTTGTCTAAACCAATTCTTTTCTAGGTCAGAGCTAACTGACCTCACTCGATAAATCTGGGTTCTCAATATTCACAATTCATACTGAACTATGACATAATTTTATTGGTTCTGTTTTTACCTATTTTTATTGTTTTTACCTCAGGTAGTTTTAGTTTCATAATTTTTTTTTCTCAGTAGTTTCAGTTGTGTGTGTTACTAGTTTAGCAAGTTGATTGAATAAAATGTTTTAACTGTGAGGTTGAATTAATTTTGTTAATAAACTGTATTTATTCCAAATACATGTGTAGCATCCTGCTGTTCAGATAATGCAGGTGCTGGACTTATGCCTTCATCTATTATTATTTTAAAAACCTAGGCCTTACCAGGCAGGTGTGATAAATAATAACTGATGTCTATCTATCTATCTATCTATCTATCTATCTATCTATCTATCTATCTATCTATCTATCTATCTATCTATCTATAATGAGGATGGTGCCATGACTTAGTAATTTTTGATATAAATTTGTAGCTTCATTAATTGCCATGAGCAATCATAATAATTATTCTTAGCCAAGGTTGATTCCTACTAAAGCACAACAAGAAGTACAAGGTTCTTTCTGAATAAGTGAAGCACACAGGGAGGCATATAAATCAGAAAAGAAGTTACTGGTGGCTACTGGAGTTTGTGTACCAGCTTGTTTGCATGGATTAGGATTCCCTCCTGTGATGCCTTCTGTTTTCATGGTCAGGGTGAGCATATCTCTAGTTGAGTAAATGTAATTCCCAATGTCTATGTATGTTGTTTTTTATCTCTTACTTGTGTACCATCTCTACTTTGGCTCTCTTTGTTTCTTTTCCTTATCTTATTACCTTATCTTTGTCTCCATCAAATCCAATGTCTAACATCACAGGTCCCTTGAGCCAGTCAGCAGCCATTCAACTGAGGAAAACTGTAAGTGGGGAAGATGGAGGACAGGAGTTAATGCTTACCCATACTGGCATCCCCACCCCACCAAATCAGGATGCATCATGGACTTCCTTGTCCATGGCTCGAAAGCAAGCCATGGATCACAGACAAGAATTGGGCAAGTCTATTGTTGAGCCTGAGCCTGGGGCAAATAAACTAAGAATGGAAGGCTCAGAAGGCCCAAAAGTAGTCAGGGTTGTAACAGGTATCAGTAATGTGGCTAACCCAGGAAATGCAGGTGGAGCCTTCAACTACTACAGGCCAAATCGCAGGGGGTCACCAAGGCCGGCCATGCACAATCACTTTGATATTAACGAGCACCTTCCCTGGATGATAGTTCTGCTGCTCCTGCTGGTGCTGGTCGTGATTGTGGTGTGCAGCGTCAAGAGGAGCTCTCGGGTGCTGAAGAAGGGCCCAGTGCAGGACCCAAGTAGCATCATGGAGAAAGCAATTCCTAAGAAGTCATCTGGGCCTCCAACACAGGCCAGAGAGAAGTGGATCTACTACTACTCCAATGGCCAGGGTAAGCTTATGACTTATTCTTTAAGTTTTAGCATGTAGTCTACTGTTTTAACTCTGATAGGTTGCTTTTCAACTACATATAAATGTTTATGTATATTGTCTGACAAACATAGGACAGGGAAAAGGAGTTCCTCTTAAAATGGTTTGATGGTGAAAATATGTAGGAAGACGTTGAAGTACCAACCATTACAAAATTGGGACATACTTGGAATCTCACAAGTGATGCCCTAATCTGCCTCACATTATTAGCTTCATGAATAAATATTGAATTGTTGCACACTCAATGTTCCACTCTAGTGTCACGGCATGCATCTGCTGATGTGGCACCATCTGTCGATGTGTATGAACTGCTGTTAGCTTCTAATCTAATTAATTGTACCCCTGAGCACATGGTGTACAGGGAGGTGGTTACAGAAATGAGGACATGACCCTGTTGTACCAACCTTTTGTTGATGTCCTCTCTCAGCGTCTACAGTCAGGTTCACTTCCAGATCTCAATTCTCAAATTTCATTTTAGCATGAACTTTCTTTTCTGTTTTCATCTCTTTGATATTGGTCTTCTTAGTCCTTTTTTTTTTTTTTTTTTTTTTACATAATGTCTTCCAGATTCTATTTGTTTTAATTTCCTGTTTGGTCTCTTCCTTTATTCCTCCCATTTTCCGTTGTTCTCTTTCTGTCTGTTTTTTCTATTACACACTATTGTTTATTTAATATCTTTTTCATTTACATTAATTGTTTGTCTTCTAAAATGTATTTTAAAAAAAATCTATCAGCCCTTTCTTAATTCTGTTATATTTTATCAACAGGTGGAGAACATTCTTTCTCCTCCTCTGAGGTCTCAATAACCCTCTGAAACAAAGAGAGATGACCAATACTCTGGGGACACCTCTTGGTTAAAGGGGTTATGACAACAATTTTTTTTCTGTGGTTTTGGAGGTATAATATGTTATATTGTGCACTGATGAGGCCATGTGAATGTCAAGAGTTGGTATCAAAAGTCCTGCTCATAGGCAGTCAGCTTTGTTTCTTTGCTCTAAAACAGACAATTCAGAGAACAGTTTATCTTTCTACGTAATTCATATTCTCCAATTAGAGAACACCATCAAGCAAACAGGCCCCAAACCCTTTCCTCCTCCCCCCAGCTGATACACTGGCTAATTTAAGGGCTTGGTTACGCTAGCATGTCTAGCTACAACACTTGAGAAGAGGATGGCTACTAAAAAGCGGAGCTGTTATGTCCGAGGGAGCTCAAAAATGGATGGAAGTTTCCACGTTACTCCCGAAGGATGAGAGAGTCAGAGAAGAGTGGCTGAAGTTCATTTATGGGGAAGTAGCTCGCAGTTATGACCTCAATTTGAGATGATGTTCAATGCATTTTACTGAAGAGTTTCCTAAATATGGTTGTAGCCAATCAGAGTGAAGTCAGCTCGGTAAAGCCACATATCATGACCGTACCCAAGCATTTTACTGAGGAGGGAAACCTGGTCTGCCAAAACAACCCCCTACAAAAGGGTGATGTTTTTTTAAAATGAAATTCTTTGGAGAATTGACATATGCAGCAATATCAACTACATGAAATAGTTCATACAGTAATGTCACCACCCCTTTAAGACACTCGGGTTTCCACGTTGAAACTTATTGTTTGTGTGTGTGTGTGTGTGTGTGTGTGTGTGTGTGTGTGTGTGTGTGTGTGTGTGTGTGTGTGTGTGTGTGTGTGTTGTTGTGGTTGAGATGAAGCTGAGCCACCCGCCTCTCTCTCAGTGTGCTCCCTCAATGACAGCCCACAGAGAACTGGAATAATCTGGTTTCAGCTGAACCAGGGCTGGTGTTTGGTTGGCAAGGCATATTATTGGGTCAATTGAGTCTCTTTCAGGACAACAAAGAGATATATGGACTAAAAGAAATGAAGAGAGTGCACAAAACAGTACAGTAGTATCAGTGTGTGTTATTGCTGTAAGTCAGTGATAATAGGTTTACTTGCCACTGCTTTGCAACCATTTATAGCTGTGAGAAGATGTATAAAGTTTGAAATAAACCAACTAAATCACAAATTTAATGTCTTCAGTTTGGATTTTATGTGATAGACCATCACAAAGTAGGGCACAGAAACTCCTGGCATTTTACTTGTAGGGCAAAAAAAAAAAAACTACTTTGGCCCGAACACTTTTTCCACACATTAGCTGTGCTTCCTACATGGCTGGTGACAAACTACATCCAAGGAATCCTTGTGGCTTTTCTTTCAACTATAGCTTTATTCTACATCAAAGGAATCCTTGTTAAAGGGGTTTTCTTGTGACTGTAGCTTTATTCTTATCGATCTTATATAAAAGCAAGATTTGTGGAATGCATTACAAATAGTGGTCCTGTCAAGAGGTTCTCTTGCATGAGCTGTGGATCACTGCTGCTCTTGCAGAGTTACCATGGTCGTCTTGGTTACTTCTTTGATTGCTTTCCATTCTTAGCCCGCTTGTCTAGTTCAGCAATTTTCTCCATGACCTGTCTGCTATGTTTCTTGGTCTTCATTATGCTGATTGCTCATTAGTTTTGTTTTCATACTGAGATTAAATGTACACAGACTGATTTTATGTTCTAACTAGTTCTAGTTCTAACTAGGTGACTTCTACAGATTATTGGTTGCACTGGATTTTATTTAGGGGTATTAGAGTAAAAGAAGGCTAAATAGTGCCTGAAACACCTTTTGGGATTTTTATAAATAAAAAATAAATAAATAAAAGGAACACATCTTTTTACTTTCACTTCTAAATTACATTTTTTCTCAGTCACTTTGGTGCATTTGTCAGAACAATTGAAATTTTCAAAACTAGTTCAAACTTCAAATCATCGTATAACTTGTGCACAACAAAAAAGGAATTTCTGATTCCTTTGAGCAAGTTGCAAATGCTTTTGTACATCATGCAAGTAATTGTGTGCAATTCTATGTTTTTTCCAACACTGATAAAAATGACTTTTGGAAGTAGTAAAAAAAAAAAACTAGATCAACTGTTGTAAATTCTAAACTGAAAAAACAAACTTTTGGGAGTAATAAAATATATTAAATTGTTATTTTTAATTTTTACAAAAAAATATTAAAATCACTGGACTACTAGAATTTACAAAATTAAAAAAATACACATATTCAGGTAGCAAAAGTACTATGTAAAGAAAGTAAAGGTTAATATTAATTTACTAGTAATATTTAATTTTTTTTTTCCTGACAGCACATAAACATGAAAATATTAGGTAATTTCTACTTGGAAACTGTAATGTTGAATGGGCGCATGCACACACAAAGGCTGAGGCTTTCCAACTGCCGCTTATGGTCTTCTCTCGCTTTCAAGGGGAGAAAGACGCACCGGAGTCGAACAGAAACGTAAGTTGTCCTCTTTCTTTTTCTTGAATAAATTTTTAATATGTTGGTGTGCTATAGTTTGATGGCATAATGTTGGTGACACTTGTGTACATGATAAAACTACGAGGGGAAAAGACTTCGACTGGCGAAGGTTAACCATGCTAACTCATACTTGAAGAGACTAGCTTTTTAACTGCTGCCGCTGTCCTTGCTCGACGAATGGGAAGAGCAAGGCAGATTTCACGGTCAGATGACAGAGAAGCTATGGGGTGTCCCGTCAGTTCCCTAAATCACAAAGAAAACCCCTCGACTGGGATAACTGTAAAGCTAGGTCTGTCCAACCCCTCCGAGACAGCGGGAGGGTTATTAAGGTAGTTCTCAGTTTCAAATAAAATGTTCAAATAAAAATAAATTCTTAGTGATTTCAAAATAACATAACAAGTGGCTTAGTGGTTTTAACACTTACTATGATGCCAATTACATATTTAGAAGCCAAATTTTCAATACCATCATTATGTCACGGTTTAAGCTATCTGTAAAACTTAAACGGTATTCTGAAAGAGAAGTTGCACTTTACTGCCATTTTTTTTAAATCACTCCTGCAGACGCTGGAGGCCCGTGAAACAATCCCTTTAAGATGGTGTGTTTATAAAAATGTGATTTTGCATATTAAAAATGTTTCTATTCATTTTAAATGTTATTTTTGTCAATTGTATGCAGGAGGACAACCGTAGTGATGCTAGTCATCTGATCTTGATGATTTTGGTGGTCCATGGTGATGGAGAAGATCTTGTGGACATTTGTGAGGGAGAGGAGATGTTGTCAGGGTGTGGTAATACAACAAAGGCTTGTGCACTGCTTTTGGGACTGATTTATGCCCTCAATTGATTTATGCAAAACAGAGGAAGAGGCGGAGGACATATGCCAGTTTCCATCACTCTAACATCATCAGGCCATGGTTTGCAACCCTCAACAGGATGCTGATGAAGTTCCCCTCAGCTTACTCCTCATTCCTAAAAGATTCTTTCCAAACTGCATCACCAGAGAGGACATTCGTTGTGATGTGGATGAGAGTTTGTGGCCCAACAGGCATGAACTTGAGGAGATGTAGGAAGACTGAACTGTAATTCTTATAGCACTGTATGTATAGTTTTCCTTAAGGAGATTGTCTTGTTTCCATTTCCACTTTTTTTTCTTTGTGCTCTCTGGTTCTGTATTTTCCTTTCTGTATCACAATGACATTATCTGTCAAATTACATTAAAAGCATAAATATGAATCTTGTCCAATCTCTTGCCATTGATATTCCACAATTACACTTTCCAATAACTGTCATCAAAACAGTTGTTCTAAAATCATATGTTAAGATGATTAAAAAAAAAAAAGTTAATAATTTTCAGCCATAGTTTACAACAGAGCATCCCTTCAGAGTATGCTGATATATATGTTGACTTTCTTATCCGTACACACTGAAACAAGGACTTGTCATTCTGAAGCACTGACATGTTCTTTAACACAGATATTTAATTTTGAGAGATGTACTAAGGATTTTGAGAAAGAGACTGGATTTTGCAGGTAATCCAAGGTGTTTTGCTGTTTGTACGAACTGTTATGAGAAATGCATAGTGTTTTGCAAATGTCGGAAATGATTTAAGAATCACACCAAAGTGACTGAGAAAAATTATAAGCATTAAGCTGTGTTGGTCTAGCTCATAAAATGACAATAAAATGCATTGAGGTTTGTTTTGTAAAATGACAAAATCTGAACAAATATCAAGAAATAATAAAACTTTTGAAAGGCACTCTATCAGTCAATAGTTTTGAAAATATGACTAGATGAAATCTGTTTATGTGTGACAATGAAAGCTTAGCATTAACAAAAGAAAAGCTTTTGAGGAATTGTTTTTCACATCAACCTTTTTCTTTATTGCATTCATGTGTGTTCTCCTGATGGGATGAGTAATGCTGTGCCCATATGTATGCACTTATGTGGAGCTATATGTATGCACATGCAACTCAAACTGCTAGTTTACGCTGCTATTTACTCTCCTGAACATAAAACGAAACTGCTTCTTAATCCTTCCAAGGTGCGTGGCTGGCTCCCCTTGAAGGTTGTAATCCACCTTTACTAGAGCAGTTAAAGCAGTTGGGCAATAAAGGAGAAAAGAAGGGGAAATGTTAAAGCATGGATCAAACACATGCACCGCTTTGTATTCGCTCAGAGCCGGCCAGGAAATGGTGAAAAACGCTGCTCCTCCACAGTAAGGCTGAAAAGGGCTTTCCGGGTCCACTGGTCAGGTTTGTGTTGCTGTGATGATTGTGGAACTGTCACAGCAAAGGAATCACAAAGATGTCTCATAAAAGTTACTGTCAAGAAGGTAACAAACTCTGAAACTTTTGAACATTTTCCTTTAATTAAACTGCACTATAATATGTTCATTTCCTCTATATAACTTCCTTATTGTAGTTATATTAGTAAAAAAAAACCATCAATGGCCTTATGTGATCCTTCCTGGGTGTATCCTTAGGCTCCATATCAGTTATAATTAATTACAAAGTTTAGCCATCTAATATATATGTTTGGATGAATGTTGATTAAAAGTTTATTGCAATATGTTAGATTTTGAAGTTATACTCCAAATAGATTTGGTTTCATAAACTATTTAAAAGTTTTTATTTATAGCTCATGCTTCTCCTTACTCAATAGGTAATGGTTCGGGTTTTTTGAAATTCACAAAAACAAATTTTGCTGTATTTTTTCTATTATGATAATTTCACAATTTATTTTGACCCCAAATCACACAAATCCTGAACTTCAAAACTTTTTTAGATATTGTCGTAAACATTGAACAAATAACATCCCTGGGTATCTTGAAAACAGGAAAAGATTAAAAATAACAATCTGGGTGTGTTTACAGTTTGAATGGAAATTCTTAAAATTTCAAAGCGCAAAGCAAATAAAAGCATTTTTAGACAGGCGGGACAGCCAACAGCATCTTCACCATTTAAAATGTTGCAGTAGAACTTTAGATACTGATAGTAACGTAGTTTATACAGTTTGAAGTACACTGACAACATTAATGCCACTCTATGTTTAAAGGGGCAGTATTATGTAAAATCACTTTTTTGATCTTTACATCTTGTTATAATGTTATTCCCTCATCAAAAACATACCTGGAGTGTTGACTTGATTCTTTCATGCATGTTTGAGAAATCTTTTAATGTCCTGTGGCAACCATTCAGCTGTGCAAAACACCTGGATGGACCCATCGTCACCTTCGGGGTGTAGCTCCTCTGTAGTATTGCAATTTCTAAGCTTCCAAACTTCTGCCTCACAGTGCACCCCTCCCCCACGACTTCCCCACTCAGCTCCTTCAGGCTAGCCAGCAGCAAGTAGCAAACACCTGGTGGAACTGCACATTTGCTGAGCTCATTATATGAGCTACTTCTCAGTGCAACACTGGTAAAACATTGTTAAAGGGCTAGCTGTTGTGATAACTTCCTGAAGGTGGAGTTTCAGAAAAAGCAGGACTTTCTTAAAGAGACAGAAGTCCAATTTCAAGGTGTTAAATTGCGAAGTCAAATTTCTTTTAAATCATATTTGATGCATACAGTATTTTTGTAACAACTGAACATAATTACCTGATTGTGCTATAAAATGAATCTATGTGCCTAGAAAATACTTAGCACTACCTCTTTAATGAAAACCATGTGGTTTTTTAACAACCAACATGTCATTGTACCTTTCAGGCATTGTTCAACAGTCTTACCTGTGTGTATTTTCTGGAAAGTAGGACATGTTCAAACACTAAAGGGCTCTGCATGGCCAGGCCGACGTGCCAAAAATTGTTTGTCATTGTCACAGTTGCATGACAAAAATTACGTCACTTTGTCCTCAGCCTCATGTTGTCCGCCTCTTGTCAAAACTCTCCAGGTAAACTTTTCGCCCCCTCTGCATGCGAAACTACTGTGTGACTGGTCAGAATTTCATGGGTGCGGGATAGATAGTTTTGAGGAGGAATTGTCTGAGGCAATGAAGAAGTACGTACCATTAGACCAAAACACTAAACATCCCATTCTTGGTTCTGGTCCAGTGCAGCGGCTGAACGTCTCACTATTGTTCTTTTTTTGTCTTCTGATAACATGGAAATTAAAATGAGATGTTGCATCTCATTAATCAGTATTTCCTCCTCCGAACTTGTGAACTCGTAATAGTCATCTTTCTCTGCCATGATTGCTGTTTACCATGCTGTTGTAAACCACATATATGACCAAACACCATGACATATATTGCAGTGGGAGGGCTTTCACAGGAGCTCAGCTTGGTGTTTCTTGTGAACCTTGAAGGGTGTGTGAAGACGAACATTCAGAAATTACCTGACCACGTGTTGACTGTTCGACTTTGGCCTGACCATGCTGGGACCTTAATACTGTGTGTAGTTAGTTTGGAGAAGACACTGGTGCATTGTAGCACCATCTTTTGATTCTGATAGGAGTCACATTTCAGATTTGCATACACCAGACAGACTCACTGTAGAATTGTTCAGAATTTGGGATGTACAGATAGTACATCCCAAATTCCGTTGCATGGTACAATCATCCGACTTCATGCAAATCAAACGCAATCTCCACTGAACTCCTGAACAACATGATGGCTCAACTTGCTGCCATCAGTTATGCCTCCTGGTGCCCATTCTAGATGTCCAAGCACCCTGGATCTGGTTAAAAAAATGTTGTCCCAATTGAATCTTTCCTTCTGAGTCTTTACTTCTTTTTGTTAGAGCATGCATTTCACATCATCGTGAATTTATTAAAAACCACCAAGAGTGTTCAAGGTAGCAGATTCATCCTAAACTAAAAGTAAAACTCAGCATAAAAGTACCATCATACCCTCAGGAGAAGATCAGGTAGGTGTGGTCTTGAGCTATATTATTTACAGCATACACTTCCAAAGAAAGATACTGAGGAAAACATGAAGGAAAACAACATTATACCTGCCCACCATCCTTCCTCGTTAAACATCCACACCTTTAATAATGCCAAGTTCCACATCCAAAGCCAGCAGGGAGTCATGTGTTTGACTATACGGCTCTGTGCAGTATCAGGGTGGGCCGGGGCAGCCTGGGACTGATTGTGAAGAGCAGAATTCGAGAGGGTTGTTGCTTGGTTGGAGTTTCACAGCGCCTGCTGTGCTCCCACACAGCTGCACACACATTTCATCAATTTAATTTTGTGTGTTCCTGAATTACCAGGAGAGGACTATGTCATGTGAATAATTCACCAGAATGGTGTTTGTTAAGATGCTGATGCATTCACTGCCCTGCTTCAAATTAAGCTATATACAATTACAGGGTACGGAGTTGAGACATCTTTTTGGGTCCAACAGTTTTTCACTGGTTTCATTTATATCGGTGTAGTGTTTGAAAAGTTCAAATGTGTTCAAAAACATCAATGGTTCAGTCAATTTCTGGAGAAAAAGTCTGGTAAAAATATATAAATAATAGTAGTTACCTGAAGGGGCCACACACACTGAGAGAGCCACATAAGTGTGACCTTGTTAATGAATTTGTGTGAGGCGGATGCTGTTCCTAAACTCACTAAACTGGGGATAAAATTTCAAAGTAAAACCTTCAGGTAAGCAGTTATAATTTCAAGTTATTTGTGGTAATAAGGTCAAATAACAGTTACTACTACTGTATACAACGTTTCCCCTACCATTATCCAAGGGGGGGCACCACATCCCGCCATTGAACCCCCCCAAGAAGATCATGACATGTAGTCACCATTAACCTCATTAATTTTATTAACCTATTCTATCTAAATAACGCCAGATCACGTCGTGAGCCATTTCTGTCCCAACCTGGGTGCTCCTCTACTTTCTCAAACGAGGTTTATGGTTGATGCATTGAACTGGGTGTGAGGTTGTGCGGCACCTGGTTATGCACCTCTCAAGGTTTCTAATTCGGATCGTGCCCACCACCTTTCACTCTAACTGGACCATTTCAAAGGTGCTACTGCAGAGCAGGTTCGGCTTTACGAGCATTTATATAATCCCTCTATGAGGGCTCATTTTCAGAGAATACTGCACCAAGCAAACAAATAAACAAACAAACAAACCAAGGTAAGTCGGCAAATATAAAAACCTTGCCACTTGCTCAGCTCCTGCGCTCAAAGCAAACTTTTAAAAGCATAACTATAACTCCCTTCAGTTCTGACATCCTGAAGTTCTGCAACTACTGTGCGTTTGTGAAACCAGGAACAATAACATCCCACCACTGGGAGGCTTGGTTAAGCACCCAGACTGTAGGTCTGCTGCAAGTATTTTGCAGGAGATTCATCTGAAACACACATACACAGCATATGTAATACTACACCTTATTTAATTGACATTTACACACATTTACGCTTGGCTTTCTTTGTATGTATAGCCCACTATATCAGATTAGCATTAGCTTACCCTCAGATGTCATCCAGCTTGTAACCTGTGTTTGATTTCATACTGGTTTATGGCTTCCCACATTTTCCTGTACTTCTCCAGAGTGTTTCAATTTTTGGACTCTGGTGCCGCCCAACTTTACAATGAACCCACCCACTAGAGCTGTTACTGAAGTGTAATGGAAAACCACCCAAACCAGAGTTGAACCAAGTTGAGCTGTGCTGTAGAGGCACTCGTGGAAAAGGGCCATGACTCTGGAGGTGGAGCTGCAGAGATCCAAAGCTCAGGTGGGAGAATCAAAACAACTATCAGTTGTGTTTCACAAATCTGACTTCCATGGAATAGCAGCAAGAGGAAAGTTGAAAAAGAGCCATCATAAGTCCACTTTCAGTTTGCCAATGTAGGGCATATATCAAACATATAGATGAAGGTGCTCTGGTCAGACCAACATTTATTTTTTGGGCTACATGTAAAGCATTCTGTATGGTAGAAAACTAATACTGCACATAATCCAGAACACACTGTCCCCATCATAAAACACAGAAGGGCAGCAGCAATATGCTGTGGAAATATCTTTCTTTTCAACACAGACTGAGAAGCTAATTAGAGCTGATGCAAATTGGATGAAATAAATACAGGGAACTGCAAGAAGAAAATCTGTTAGAGGCTGCAAATGACTAGGGAATGTCCACCAGTACAACGACTCTAAACATAAAGCCAGCGATACAATGGAATGGTTTCGATTGAAGAGTATTCATGTATTCAAACTGAAATCCAACGGAAAATTTATGGCAAAACTTGAAAAGATTTGATTCACTAAATTGTAAAAAGGTTTTCCTGGGCAAATTTGACTCTTTAGAAAGTCTGGGAACCAAGATAAAAGGTATTAATCAAGCTCTGACATTAACTCTATGCAAAACCTCAAAATATGTGGAAAATTTTTTCATTGACTTTAATGAGCTTTTATCTAATATATGCATTGATTATTACTGTTTAATAACTGTGGGAGATTTCAACACCTATCTTGACAAGCCCAAATACAGAGGCATAAAAGTTTATTTGTATAGCACATTTCAGCAGCAAGGTAGTTCAAAATGCTTTACATCATAAAAGAATCAATCAAATATACATCAAAATCATCAAAATCATTGAGCAAGTATATAGCAAAATATGTGATATGTGATATACTTGGTAACTTTGGTTTGACTCAACTTATCAAACAAGCAATGCACAATTGAGGACACCCTCTGAATTTGATTATCAGTAAGGGTGTAAATATTTCCAAGGTCTCTGTAACTGAGGTCGCCCTGTCATTTCTCTGTTATATTTGAAAGTACAATCTCCATTGATTCACTTAGCAAAACAGCTTCTATTACAAACTATGCTTTTAGAGACAAAACAAAAGAAACTTTTAATCAAATCTTGTCTTCTACTTTGCCTATATGCTATAACCCAGTAGATGAGTTTGTGGATAATTTCCAAATGGCATAAAACTCGACTTCACGTTTATTATGAAATCTACAATGAGAGACTGCAAAGCTATCACTCATCACTGAAATATGAAAGGGAAATGTTCTTTACGGAAATCATAAACAAAAACATCAACAATGCTCACACTTTATTTACCACAGTCGAGAGGCTCACAAACTCACCTGTGACTGTAACACCTGAACTCCACTCTAACAGGGCCTGCAATGAATTTGCCAATTTCTTTACAGTGAAAATTTGAAAAATTAGAGGGTTAATCTGCACATCCACACCAAATCCAGTACCAATGCTATGCTTAAACATGACAAATGCAGAGAAAATGGCAGAATTTCACCAACTAAACTATGAAAACTTAGAAAAAATTCTGAAACAATTAAACTCCTCCTCCTGCTGCCTTGATATCCTACCTACAACGTTCCTTAAGAAAATTTGGTCTGTCATTGCATCTGATCTGATTCAAATAGTAAACTCATCCCTCTCATTGGGTGTTTTCCCCCAGGCTTTAAAAACAGCAGTTATCAAACCACTGTTAAAAAAGAACAATCTGGATATATCACTACTGCAGAATAACAAGCCAATCTCTAACCCTTCCATTCATCAGCAAAATTATTGAAAAAGCTGTGTTTCAACGGTTAAGTAGCTTTTTAACAATGACCAACCGCTTTGATGTCTTTCAGTCCAGTTTCTGTGTTCACCACAGCACTGAGACTGCCCTCGACAAAGTGTTCAATGATATCCACAAAAATACAGACTGCGGAAGAGCAACAGTGTTTAATTGATTTATAATTTCTTCTAAGCTTTTACAGTTGAATAGTTGAAATGTGGCCATTTTGTCTGCATTTGTTATGATTGGCCATAGCATCATTATTGTATTTGGTGTGGATGTGCAGACTAACCCTCTAATTATTTGAAATTTCTATGTAAAAAAAAGTTGGCAAATTCATTGCCGGCCCTGGTAGAGTGGAGTTCAGGTGGTAAAATCACAGGAGGGTTTGTCAACGTATCAACTGTGGCAAACAAGGCAAGAGCGCTGTTGATGTTTTTGTTTGAATTCTGCCAAAAATGTTTCCCTTGCATGTTTTAGGGTTAAGTGAGAGCTTCACAGCCTTTCTTTGTAGATTTCATAGTAAATGTGAAGTCAAGTTTTACACCATTTATGTTCAGCCCTTCGACAAAGGCTTCTTTCGTTCCTTACAAGTGGAGCATTTACCCATGGAGATTTGTTCCTACCATACACAAGCTTCACTTTAACAGGCATAATTAAATCAGTGATGTCTGAAATTTAAGAGGACAAGTTATATACCAGTTCATCAACTGGTTTACAGTATGGAAGTGAGGTATCAGAGTAGATTTGATTAAAAGGTTCAGCTGTGTTGTCTGTAAGAGAATGTTTTTAATAATACCTTTTTTTTAAGCGAGTCAGCGGAGATCAAATCCAGAGTGTGTCCTTGATTTTGTGTCAGCTGTTCAACATGTTGCCTCAAACCAAAGTTTTGAAGTACATCATTCAGTTTTTTTTGCCTCTCTGTCTATTAGGTTGTCAACATGGATGTTAAAGTCTCCCATAATTATTAAACAATTATAATCAATGCATATAATAGATAACAGCTCACTAAAGTCATTGAAAAAATTTGCCACATATTTGGGGGTTTTGTATAGAGTTAGTGTCAGAGTTCATTTGTGGCCTTTTACCTCAATTCCCAAATTTTCGAAAGAGTCAAAATTGCCCAGGAAAAGCTTTTTACAGTTTAGTGAATCATGAAATATTGCAGCAACCCCTCTGTCCCTCTTATTCTTTCTATTCTCACTTTAAAAAAATCGCTGATTCAATGAGTACAGGTGTTTCATTGTTGTCATTCAACCATGTTTCTGTAAGATATACAACATCAATATTATTCTCAGTAATGAAGTCATTAGCTAAAAGTCCTTTTGCTGATAGTGAGCTTATATTTACCAGAGACAGTTTAAGTGTCTTGGGGGTGGATAATTCTACATCTTGAGGTTGATTAAGACAGGGGATTAATCTGAGATTTGATTTTAGACCACTGCATTTCCTTGCTATTTCTCTATTCGTAATTCTGACAGGGATGTGCCTGTATCTTATCTCCAGCGGGCCAGACGCTTTCAGGTGTACTAATGTCTGGACCCCTGTCTCAGACTTCGGAAATACAGAGTCAATGTTGTTCTTAATGTGGTGGCTCGGAACTCAAAAAGCATGCTTTTTGGGAACTTAAGAGGGAAGTTCCTAGCAATACCTGGCAGTCCATTTTCTCACTGAAGTTGAGAAACATCAGTTCTGGTGATGAATTTTTTGAGCTATTCTGTGTTCCAGTACCGTCCTCCGATAAGCAGCCTTGGCTCCCAGTAGGTGTTGATGGGATGTGGGGGCTCCCTTCCTTTCCCTTCCCTCCCCTCTCAGCTCCATTTCCAGCTGGTACTCCATCTACTGATGGCTGCCTATCGGCTTGTTTTGGAACATTGTGTGCCTTCTGGGTTTGTGCTTGTCCTTCTACAATCTTTGCTGGGGCAGTGATGTCATTGTTTACATTGTCCTGAGTTTGAAGAGATGGCCTTCTATTGTTAACAGCATTGAAAATATTGGCAGTGAAGAGTTTTTTTCCTCTCTTTATTTAGGCTGACTCCTTCTTGTCTGAAGAGATGATAGTGCTCCCAGAAAATTTTGTGATTGTCAATAAAGTTCACGGATTTGGAAGAGCATTCTTTAATAAGCCATCGATTAATCATAAGCAGTCTGCTGTAATTATCATCTTCACATTCAGCTTTTGGTATTGGTCCACTGATGAATACATTCATTTTCAGATTTCCAACTGTGCTCAGAAGAAGACAAAAGTAATTTTTCAGAACTTCAGATTTTTGCTTGGACAGATCATTAGCTCCGGTGTGAATGATTAGATTCTCAATGCTCAGCTGATCAGTGGTTAATGGGAGTATTTTCTCCCTTACATCCAACACAGTGTTATTTGTGGGAAGCAGAGTAACTTCGTTCTCTTTGTGCTACAAAGATGATCAATTCTGTTCAAGGCTGAATCCCCGACAATAAGAACTTTTGGCACTAATTTTGGTTTCTGGGTCACTTTAGGGGGTGGTTGTGTTGGTCTTGTCTCATACCTCTTCTTGATGTTTGGAGGAGATGTTTTCGTTGTAGGCTCCTGCTGCAGAGCAGCAAACCTGTTTTTCAGTGGAATTCCAATGGGGTTTAGTGGGTTTCCAGCTGGAGACATGACAGGTTGTGTTATGGTTCGAGCTGGCTGATTAGTCTTTGGTACTGGAGTCAAGGAAAGTGGAATCATGTCAGATTCAGCTTCTTGTTGTCTTTTCTTTGGTGCTGGTGTTGACAAGGGGATGTTTTGGCTCAATGATGACCACGCTGTATCATCTAAGTGAGGGGTCCATCCCGTTAGACGTCCAGTCAGATCCAAATTTATTTTTTGGCTTAGCTCCAAGACAGTTCCAGGTGAGTAAGCTGCTTCTTGAAGTGCTTGGAGGCTGTTTGTTGTTTTGAGGCATCGGTAGAGTTGTTTCATTTCCAGAGCCTGCGTTGATCTCGACATTTACCTCCAGTCAAGAAACCCTTAGTTCTATTGATTGAAGTCTTTGTATAATACTACTAATGTCCCCTGTGTTGACCAAAGGCATCTTGCTCATGCTTATCTTGGAGGTAGAAAAAATAGGGCAAAAAGTGAAGTAAAATTAAGTATCCACAGTCCTTGAATCGGAAGTAATCCAGTTATGAGGGTAGACAATGTAAGAGTAACTATAAAAACTGGATATATTAAATAGCTTTAATAACTTAACCAGTAAAACTATCAAATTACGATGGGAGAGAGCAGGATAAGATGTTCCTCCTTCCAAGGCTGAAGCAAGATTCACAGTGCTTAATTGGTTTGAATCCCAACCTAAAGAACAGGGATTTCTTTGTGTCAATAGGCAACTTCTCATCAGAGACGAGAAAAGTGACATGAGTACCCCAAGGTTCAATTCTGGACCCCTCCTATTTAATATCTACATCCTCCCATTAGCTCAGATTATAACATGAAAGATAACTAGTTACTATAACTATGCAGATGATACACAGCTCTACATCACAATGTCACCAGGTGACTTTGAACCCATCCAAGCACTGAACAGACGCTTAGAACACACCAGTGTGTGGATGTGCCATAACTTTCTCCAGCTGAAGAGAAATAAAACTGAAGTTATTATCTTTGTACCTAAAGAGGAACAATCGAGAGTCGGCGCGCAGCTTCAGAGCTATTACAGCTACAACTAGTGATCAGACCTGAAATCTGGGTGTAGTGATGGACTCAGACCTGAACCTTCAGAAACACATGAAGACAGTTACGACATCAGCCTTCTAATACCCAAAGAACATTTCCAGGATTAAAGGACTAATGTCCCAACAAAATCTAGAGAAACTCATTTATGCGTTTATCTTTAGTCGCATTGATTACTGCAACAGTGTCTTCACAGGTCTGTCTAAAAGAACCAATCAGATAATTGCAGCTGATCCATAATGCTGCTGCTGGTGTTCTCACTAAAACCAGGAAGATAGAGCACATCACCCCAGTTCTAAAGTCCTTACACTCACTCTCTGGAGCTCAGAGAATAGATTTTAAGATACTTCTTTTAGTTTATAAATCATTGAACAGTTTGACACCAAAATACATTAAAGACCTGTTGTTGTTGTATCAACCTTCCAGACCACTCAGATCTTCTGGAACTAGAACCAAAAATGGAGAAGCAGCTTTCAGTTTTTATGCGCCACTGGAACAAACTTCCAGAAAACTGCAAAAACAGCCGAAACACTGAGTTCCTTTAAATCAAGGCTAAAACCCACCTGTTTAGAGATGCTTTTGACCCATAATAACTGGAACATTGACCAACATATTTGATGCGTATTGATGTTTTTAATGATAGAACTTGACTAAACGTAATGCTTTATTCTAGTTTCACAACCGGTGATTGTTTGATGTGTTTAATTATGTTTTAATGTTTTCATGATGAAAAACACATTGTACTGCCTTGTTGCTGAAATGTGCAATACAAAAAAACTTGATTGATTGACTTGATTGAAAATTGATGCTATTATGAATTTGAGCTATTATGTAAAGAATGTGGAACAACGTCCGTCTCTAAAGCTGGTGAAGACTTGCTTTAAATGACTTGCAGCTGTAATTGTAGGACAAATGGTTCTACAAAGCATTGACTCAGTGGGGGTGAATACAAATGCATGCTACCACTTCTCTAGGGCTGTACAGTATCATTAAGTCTTATTTGTGATGCCATTGCTGAAATTGCAATATTGATTACATCAATTTTCCAGTCCCCATATCTCAGCTTCTAAAGATATGCAAGAGGTGAAGGCATTAAGGGCCCTTTGAGTCCACCCAACTGCTGAAACATATTATATCGATGTTGCTATTGTCGGACACTTTCAATATAATACGCTACCAAATATTGCTTTCAAGCAGTCCTTTGCAATTGGAGTTTTTCACATACTGATATTGCGATGATGATTTCAATTCAATATATTGTGCAGCTAAACACTTAAGATTTTTTTGTTTGATGCCTTGTTTCAATCTATTACATAAAATTCTTTTAAAATACATGAAAGTTTGTGGTTGTAACTTGACAAAAAAGTGAGCAAAGTACTTTTGCAAGACATGATTTAAATGAAGTCATTAGTTTAACCAAGCTTAACTGCTTGGGTTAAATACAAACAGATAAATGCAGATATTAAGTCAATAGTTATTATTCACTAACAGCCTGATATTCTTAATGCTCCATTAGAGTTTATCTATCTTCTATCACAATAACCTAAAACATCTACTTTGTCTGTGCATGCCACTGTAAAAGACAAAAAACAAATGTTATTATCACATGCAAAGCCAAAAAATGTGCACTGCCAAGTAGGATGAATAACATTTTTGTGCATGATGAATTAAGCATTGGTCTTGAGATTTATGTTAGGGTTAGGGTGCAACAAATATGATGAGATCTGTCTCATTAAGCACTTGCCATCACAATCAAAATCACATTTACTTTATCAACACACTATTGGATAGCTCAGGTTTTCCCATTTTGGCACCCATATGTCATTTTAAATTATATACACACAAACACACAAACATTATCCAGCACTGTCCTCAAGTAAACTCATTTTTCCCACTTACCAGACTAACACTTCTGTACTCTGACACACTGAATCTTCACGTGACTTATATAGGTCATTTAAATGAGTCCAGCTTGCTGTGCCAGTGAAGTATGCAGAGCAGGGGGGGATTTCTTTTTTGGCCGCAGTGTGTTGGGGCCAGTGAGGAAGATATGACTTGACATGCTCTCTGCCCACAAGGCTGGCACACGAGGTCCTTTGACCTGAATAAATATTATGGCAGTATCATCTGGAGCAGAAATAGGGAAGTGTGTGTTGTATGTGCTTTAGCTTAAAGCCATCTGGACCAGCGATACAGTGTTTAATTAGGTCAAATAAAGCTGATTTTAATATTATTGCTGTGGGCATTTTTGTTGAATTCTTCAAAATCATTAATTCCATCCATTATTGTTTTTCCTTTAAAACTTAATATAGCTAAGCCAGTTTGCTCTCTAGATCTGTAATTTAGTTTTATATTTGGAAAAGTTGTGATTAATTTAGTAACTTTTATACCCTTCCATTAATGAAGAGATTAGGATCACACCATAAGGAAGGGTGAAATGTTTGTTAAATGTTGGTTGGGATGATGGGATTTGACCACTTTTTGGGATCAGATTAAGCTAATTTTTGTATACGTCTGAACTGTAAGAAATTATTGAATAAGGCTGATGTATATCTTTGCAAGAAATAAATGGCAAATATTGTTCAAAATGTGTGCACTGTTGAAACCAGAAGTTTACATACACCAAATAAGAAGTGTTATTCTCTTATTTAGTCTGATGCTAAATCAGACCAAAAGTCTCTTGCTTTAGGTCAGTTAGAATTACCAAAATAATTTATATTTGCTAAGTACCACAATTATGAGATAAGGAATATATCAGAGATCCATTTATTAATGTCTTCAAAATTAGAAGACATTATTACAGAAAGATTACTATCTCTTTAAACAATGAAGGGAAGCCCAGATGATGATGTCAAGATTTTGGAAACTTCTGATAGGTTAACTGACACATTTAAATTAATTTGAGTGTCCTGTACCGACATGAGCTGAAAGGCCACTCAGTGAGGAGGAAGCCATTACTCTAAAAGAAACTTTAAAAAAGCCAGATTGCAGTTTGCAAATGTACACAGGGACAAAGACCTTCATTCCTGGAGACATGTCCTGTGGTCTGATGAAATTAAAGTGGGATTGTTTGGCCATAATGACCATCATTACATTTGGAGGAAAAAGGGGGACGCTTGTTAGTCTGGGAACACCATCCCAATGGTGAAGTATGGTGGTGGCAGCATCATCTTGTGGGGCTGTTTTGCTGCAGGAGGAACTGGTTCCCTTCATAAATTAGATGACCTAATGACAAAAGAACATTATGTGGAAATATTGAAGCAAAACCTAAAGACAGCCAGGAAGTTAAAGCTTGGGTGCAGATCGATCTTCAGAATGGACAATAACCAGCATGCTCCCAGATTTTGGTGTCAAATAAAACAAAGAAAGCTTCTGTATTTTCCCCCAAACATATTGGTCAGTATTTGTGTCCCTAGGACCTGAATGAGGGTTTGCAAGGAAGTTCTGACTGGAGAAGAGTGAAAAGGGCTTTGGGACACTGGTGTCTATTATTTGACAGTTGCTAGATAGCGATGGGGTAAAAAGAGACATTGAAGACATACAGTTAATGGTCCCTGCTGGGAGCTGAACCTGGGATATCACTGTAGAGGATTGATAACCTCTGTATATGGTGTGAAAACCCATGTATGTGTCTGGAAGCTGCCACTTTCTGCATCGCTGGTTGGTTAAATAACAACTGTAGGCTCCTATGGGGCTTTTAAACATTGGGCATATAAAGACACCGTCCACCCTTTCAAATTTTAGCTGTAGAGGAAATCACTTGCTTGCTACTTTATGAACTCATAATGCACACGTGTAACAGCTGAAGAGTTTGTTTTGATCCATCCAAATATGACCTTTGATCTAATGTGCTCATTACATAGACACAATACCACAAGCTCATGTTTCTGCTGTTGACAAGTTCTCCTAGTGTTTGGGTGTTGTGATCTTAAGGAAGAAAGAAAACATTCTAGAAAAATGTGCTTCTAATTGATAAACCTTGACTTGAATGTCAAGCTTTCATCTGTTAATTGTGTCTCAGATTGTTGTTAAGAATCTGTTGTCGATTGAAACAAGATACAACCAGACGTTTATGGTTTAAATAACAGTGTATCAAAATCTTGACCTTTTTCTTGTCGAAGCAGAGGGTTAACAACGTTCTCTCCTCAGGTTGGTAACTATTTGGACTTCTAATTATGTGCCTGCTTATTTAAGATCCAAAGCTGAATCCGGGGCATGTTGTTTGCTGCATGTGAAGGGAATCAGTTTCTCTGGGAGGATTCTTTAATTGCTAAAGCTGGTGTCAAGCTTTCTGTATATCTAGCCACATATGTTGACATACTGAAAAATGCATCTAAATATAAAGCAATGGGATGCATAACTTGAAAGTTTAGTCATACCTATGCTCATGGGGCTCTCCTGTTTTGTATACTGCATGTGCATTAGGATAAAAGTGCCAAATGAATAGTGCTAATGCTGCAGGATAGATCAGCTTTGACATGATGTCACTATAATTTTAATTTATTCAGTACCTAATGGTTCAGTGTTGTTTTCAAAGTCTGAGTGCAGCTAAGTTTTGTGCTGTAAACAAGTATTTGCCCCTTCACAGATTAAGTCAGTTTGAAATTTTGATCTCTATTTTTGCTCTACAACTATCTGTCTTGCAGAGGTCCATTTTGCACAGAGTGTGAATGAACTGTAGAAGAAATATCTAAGTTTTACCAACAATCTAGCAGGATGCCTTTCAGGTCAGTTCAGTACTTTATTGTCCCACATGGGGGGAAATTAATGCACAGCAGCAGTCAAGATAGTAACAGCATAATCAACACGTCAACCCAATACCACATTCAATGACAAAAATAAAAACCATAAAACATCCTAAAATGTTCTAAAATGTGCCATGCTTGGTCAAATTTGGTTAAGAGCTTCAGTGGCGCATAGGACAAAGGAATTTTTTTTACCAACTGAACTTTATGGATGGCAGCCTGTAACTTCAACCTGAGGGCAGGAGAATAAATTCCTCCAAAAGAGAATGGTCTCTGCTGGCTAGGATTGTTTTGGCTTTTTTCATAATCTGTTTGCTCCAGATTTCTGACAGGGGACACTGTTGAATATCAATTATTTGGCTTGCTGTTTCAATGAGATTGAACAGGCTATTGTTATTTTTCAAGGACAAGTTGCCATACAATGCAGTAAAACCAAAGGTTAAAACAGTCTCAAGAAAGAATCTATAGAATAAAATCATCAGTTTTTATAAGTGCTGAAAAGATTCAACCTTCTTAGAAAATATATTCTTTTCAGGGGCTTTTTGCTGCAGTGTTCTGGTCAGTGTTGGGAGAATTGTCCACGATTGTTCCCAGGTACCTGCAACTATTTTTCCTGAAGTCTATGACCATGTCCTTTGTTTTACTGATATTCATATACAGGTAATGTTCATCACACCAGTTCATGAAGTAGTCAAGAACAGGGCCCTCCATCCTGCAGCAGACTGACTATAACAGTGTCATCAGCACACTTGAGGAGGTGCCTGTTGTTAAAGGCACTCTTGCAGTCATTTGTGTATAAAATATAAAAAGGGGGGAAGAGACACAACCCTGAGGTGATCCTGTGGATGACAGCCAGTGGCAGACTGGCATACGGGGCTACCGGGGAAATCCCTGGGAATCCCCGCCCCACTGACAGCAAGTACGCAAGAGGCGACAGGTTCTGGGGTGCTGATGTTTTGATGGCCATTGTGCTCCAAACTATGCCATATCAAATGGCTTCTCTACCTCTCTTCCGCTCAAAATAAGAAATGCCTTGTCCCTATTAGTGCCACATAAATTAAATCTCTATTTGTCTCTGGCATCCAGCAGAGAGATGTGCAGTGCAGTGGCTGTAGTTCGTCATCTCATTCTTCCGTAGAACATTACTTGTCAGTCGCTGTCACTATAAGCAACATTAAATAACTCCGCATTAGCCGTGAAGATGGAGCAGCAAAAGCAAATTACAAAGCTGTTTGGTGGGCATTCCTATGGTTCTGGGTCTGGTATCTCCACCAGACATGAAAGGTCAGTTGACACTGCCTGCAGCAGCTTAAGCAAGGTTAGCATATATTATATTTCACTCTGGAGAATATTTTTGTTGATATGTCATGTTTTTTACATAGCCATTTACACATTAACAATACTAATTTCTTGCATAGACTGTGGCTGAGGATGACCCAGTTGAGCCAATCGAAAGCCAGAGGGACCAAAGCTTAGATTTTGATATGGGGAAAGAAGAGCTGCCTGAGGAGCATTTACAAGAACAAAGGCAAAGCACTGTGGTTAGAATAACAATAATCTTTACTCAATAAGTCATGTACTAAAACCAAATAGTCAAATTCAATAAATTGGAACATTGTTGAAAAGAAAAATATTATATTGAAGAGAAGAAAAACTTGTTTCACTAAGTGAAATACATGATATAAATTAATTATACTCAAACAGATGTTTTCAAGCCTTTTATCTGGTAATGTAATGATTTTCTGCCTACAGTAATGAAAACATATTTAAGGCTAGAATATTATATCCAACCAATTAAAAAAACATCTTGACAAAGAAATGTGGCCTTAATGAAAATTGTATTTAATACCTGCTTAAAGGTTGCTATTTTGGACATCATGAAAAATTATATATATATATATATATATATATATATATATATATATATATATATATTATATATATATATATATATATATATATATATATATGTACATGCCCCATTTATCTTTAATGCCCCAAGTGCCCATTGAGGTTTTTTTTTTATCTTTTTTTTTTTTTTTTTTTTTTTTTATTTTTATGTGTGTGTCTGGAAGCCTGTCTGTGCCCCTCAACAATTCTATTTATCTAACAATAACAATTTAGCTAAATAAATTGATCTGGTTGTCCTCAGTCAAATAATGACAATGCACTGATTCTCCTCCTTGACGTGCCTCTGTCTCCATGTCCTCCATAGTTCCAGACCCATGGCAGGGGGCAGGGAGGCAGAACTGGGCCCTCCAACTATCAAATTATGGGCAAGAATATTTATTTCAACATAGACCTGTTTGTGAAGAAAAACAAAGATCTGATATTGAAGTTACAAAAAAAAAACCCCTATTTCTATGTATTTATTTTTCTAATTGTCCTCATAGTAGTCTGGAAAACCCCCTCCTCACTAACCCCTCCCCAAACACAGAAAGGGTTCTGCCGCAGAGAAAACTTTAACTTTATCAGTTTACCAGTGCTGGACTAAATGCCCGGTGGGCTGCAGGCAGAGAGAAGAAAATATGCTGCCTCAGTCAGTCCCTCCGCTCTGGGGCAGGCAGCCTGACAGAAACCTGACATCACCACCAGGCGCGTCCTCAGTGCTGCAGACAGGATCTTGGCTGGAGGTTAGCGACTGTGAATAGAAGTTACTGATGTAGAAGCTGAACTGCTGAGGAAAGGTTCAGTCCACAGCATCTGGAGCTCACATCTAAAAATGTCACATTAACAATAATGAACTGAACATATTGGACCACAGCATAAAGTCAAACGTTTGACAGTTAAATAAATCAAGATGTCCCTAAATTGATATCTATACATGTGAAATTTTAATAAACGTTGAGATTCATTTGCCAAACAAATTAATCTATCTTTACCCTGAAAAATGAATATAGAAATGTTTTTTACTTATGTGAAATTTCATTAATATTTTTACATCACTACTGAAGACACATCAAAGCAAGGCAGTTTGTCTAGCACATTTTCATATATTGTGGTGTTAAGCCGCTCAGTGATTTATAAACTAACAGAAGTATTTTAAAGTCTATTCTCTGAGCTACAGGGAGCCAGTGTAAGGACTTTAGAACTGGGGTGATGTGCTCTATGTTCCTGGTCTTAGTGAGAACAGGAGCAGCAGCATTATGGATCAGCTGCAATTATCTGATTGGTTCTTTTAGGCAGACCTGTGAAGACACTGTTGCAGTAATCAATGCAATTAAAGATAAATGCAAGTATGAGTTTCTCTAGATCTTGCTGGAACATTAGTGCTTTAATCCTGGAAATGTTCTTCAGGTGATAGAAGGCTGACTTTATAACTCTCTTTATGTGTCTCTGAAGGTTCGGGTCTGAGTCCATCACTACACCCAGATTTCAGGCCTGATCACTAGTTTCTATCTGTAATAACTGAACCTGTGTGCTGACTCTAGTTCGTTCCTCTTTGGGTCCAAAGATTATAACTTCAGTTTTGTTTCTATTCAGCTGGCAAAGTTATGGCACCTCCAGGCATTGGTTTGCTCTATGCATCTACTTAATGCCTGAATTCGTCATTCTTATATGAGCTAGAGAGAGCATGTGGATATTAAATAAGAAAGGCCTCTAGATGGAATCCAGAGCACCCCACATATGATTTTTTTTCAGCTTCGATGAAAATTTGACAGATCAACCATCAGGTAATGTGAACATGTGGTCTGACATACATCTAGTTATATAACTATTTTGACCCCAATGTGCTTGACTTGGAACCTTGTCTAAACTCCTGTATTGTCTCCAAGCCCAAGCTGAGATTGAATGATGTCATTTGGATGGGTTTTCCAGGCTTCACAAAGCACCCTCAGTTTCATAGAAGATTACACAATTCTTAACCAGTTCAGTGACCTTCAGAATGGTAGTGTGCCGGTTTAGAGCCGCAAAGTAGTTTTCAAAGGAAAAATAGTTTTTAAAGTCCTGTCACAAATCCTCTTTTTGTGTTCTATTTTTTAAAATCATTTATAGAGAGCAGTCTTACATTTTTGTATATTTAAGATTCAGTTAAATTGTCTTTTAAGATAAAAACATTATTGTCCACCAGGGTGGAAATGTTCCTTTGGTTCTCCAACCATAAAATAAAACACATTCATGCAATCACAATATCAACAATTTGTATAGTTTAGTTTATTTGTATAGTACATTTCAGCAGTAAGGCAGTTCAAAGTTCTTCACATCATAAAAACATCAATCAAGTACACAGCAAAATTATCAAAATCATCAAGAAAATATACATGAAAATGATCAGAATCATCGAGCAAATATCAATGCATCAAAATCATGAGGCTCATCAAGCAAATATAATTCAAAAATATTGATCAATGTTCCACTTACTACAAATCAATGGCAGTTCTAAACAGGTGGTTTTTTTGCTTCTCCATGTTTGGTTCTGGTTCTGGGGATGCAGAGTAGACCAGAACCAGAAGACCTGAGTGGTCTGGAAGGTTGATACAACAACAGGTCTTTAATGTATTTTGGTGCTAAGCCGTTCAGTAATTTATAAACTAACAGAAGTATTTTAAGAGTATTCTGTAGTTCAGAGAATACTCTGAACTACAGGGAGAGAGTGTAAGGATTTTAGAACTGGGGTGATGTGCTCTGTCTTCCTGGTTTTAGTAAGAACACGAGCAGCAGCGTTCTGGATCAGCTGCAGTTGTCTGATCAACTTTTTATGCAGACCCGTGAAGGCACTGTAGCAATAATCAATGCAACTAAAAATAAACACATGGATGGGTTTCTCTAGATCTTGTTGAGATATTAGTCCTTTAATCCTGGAAATGTTCTTTAGGTGATAGAAGGCTGACTTTGTAACTGTCTTTATGTGTTTCTGAACGTTCAGGTCTGAGTCCATCACTACAGCCACATTTCTGGCCTGATCACTAGTTTCTAGCTGTAATAACTGAAGCTTCCTACCGACTCTAGATCATTCCTCTTTGGGTCCAAAGACAATGATTTCAGTTTTGTTTTTATTCAGCTGGAGAAAGTTATGCCACATCCAT
Organism: Anableps anableps; assembly: GCA_014839685.1. NCBI lineage: Eukaryota > Metazoa > Chordata > Actinopteri > Cyprinodontiformes > Anablepidae > Anableps > Anableps anableps. The sequence continues at coordinate 56,909 of CM026086.1, read as the reverse complement.
GCAGCTGTTCAGTGCTTGATGGGTTCAAAGTCACCTGGTGACATTGCAGTGTAGAGCTGTGTATCATCTGCATAGTTATGGTAGCTAATATTGTTACTTGTCATAATCTGAGGTAATGGGTGCATGTAGATTATTAAATACTAGGGGTCCCAGGATTGAACCTTGGGGTACTCCACATGTGACTTTTGTCTGCGCTGATATGAAGTTGCCTATTGACATAAAGAAATCCCTGTTCTTTAGTTAGGATTAGAACCAATTAAGTACTGTACCAGAGAGTCCAACCAAGCTCTCCAGTCACTTCAGTAATATGGTCAACAGTGTCAAATGCTGTGATAAGGTCTAACAGAATCAATGCTGTGGTTCTTCTACAGTTTGTATTTGTGTGGATGTCACTGACCACTTTGTCGAGGGCATTCTCAGTCCTGTGGTGAACACACAAACCAGACTGAAAGACATCAAAGTGGTTGGTCATTGTTAAGAAGCTGTTTAACTGTTGAAACACAGCTTTTTCAATAATTTTGCTGATGAATGGAAGGTTAGAGATTGGCCTGTAATTCTTCAGATGGGATTTGTCCAGATTGTTCTTTTTTAACAGTGGTTTGATAACTGTTGTTTTTAGAGGCTGGGGGAAAACACCTGATGAGAGGGAAGAGTTTACTATTTGAATCATATCAGATGCAATGACAGGGCAAACTTTCTTGAGGAAGGTTGTAGGAAGGATATCAAGACAGCAGGAGGAGGAGCTTAATTGTTTCAGAATTTCTTCTAAGTTTTCATAGTTCAGTTGGTGAAATTCTGCCATTTTCTCTGCATTTGTTATGTTTGTTATGTTTGGGCATAGCAGATTTGGTGTGGATGTGCAGATTAACCCTCTAATTTTTTTTATTTTTTTTTACATTTTCTCTGCAAAAAAGTGGGCAAATTCATTGCAGGCCCTGGTGGAGTGGAGTTCAGGTGTTACATTCACAGGTGAGTTTGTCAATCTTTCAAACAACAAATCAGCTTACTCTGACAACACCATATTTTCCAGGGCCTTTATTTAAAATAAATAAGCAGCTTCATTTTTCATTAGTCATACAGCCAGAGCCATGTCAGCAGGATATTTGATCAAAATACAGCTCTGGTCATTAATCATGAATTCATTTATAAATATAGAAAATAACACAGGAGAGAAAACACAGCCTTGGGGGCAACCAGTGCTTACTGTGAGCACATCAGAAATGTTACCACCACCACAGACCCTCTGTGGACGACAGCGTATATATCAGCGTATATAATCAGTCCTGAGTTAACATTAAGATCAATGAGCCTCTTTAAAAGAAGATGAGTTTTCATTGAGTTAAAAGCAGAACTAAAATCTACAAATAAAATTCTTACAAAACTTTTGGGGCTCATCAGGTGTTTTATAACTGTATTCAACAGTCAACACAGCATCACCATTGCCTCTGTTGCTTCTGTTTGCAAATTGGAGTGGGTCTAAAGCAGTGGCCACAGAATTGGACAGATGATTGCCAAGAACCCGCTCCATAGTTTTACATCAGACCTGGGCATTTTATGGCCCACATCTGGCCCACTAACCACCTTTGACAGGCCTGCATGAGTTTGTAGTGCAGGTGGAAATCCCATTACTTTATATAGGTGCACTTAATACAATGATGCAGCTTTCATTTTGAAGGCTACTATTTCTTTCTTAACGTCATTGGTGTGCTGATGCACCTCAGCAAATGTGCTGAACAGCTTTCAAGAAGTTCACTCTTAGGACTTAAATATGTCAACTGACAAAAAAACCAATGCAAAATGCAGAGTTTCTAACTAAGCATGGACTTCTAAATATTTCTGTGGTGAAATCAACTGTTAAGCTGTGTACTTAGTGTGTGGAGAACATAGAGGTATGCAGTTGTCCCTGTGGGGAGGCTCCCAGGGCTCTGTACTTGGGGGCCCACTGGGTGTCTGTGGCTCCGGTCTTCCTCATGTCCTGGGGGGCAGGTCTGTGGGTCCCCAAAACCACTATTGAATGTTCTTTTGAGAAACCCAATAGACACAAGCACACTCACACACACACACATACACACACACACTTAGGTGTTTAGATTCAGGTGTTTGTCAGATACACTCTCAGTTGGGCTACAGTACTATATACATCTTGTATTACCTCATGGTGTGTACTTTCCATTGATGTTATAATGGTTATTATATATGCATATGTTGCTGTGGTTTCTTAGTTTTATTTTTCAAGTCCAGAGGCAGACTGCAAGGGTGTTGACTTGTTTGCTCTCTGTGATTCTTTCTCTCCTCTACTCCTATCTTCTTTCCCTTTAAACCTTTTCCTCACCTTTCTCTCTTTCCTTTCTCCTTTCTTCTTCATCTTCGTCCACTACATTTGAAGTAAAACCAAAGCAATTTCTAATAAAGATATTTATATCTATCTATATATATCTATATCTATATATATATCTATATATATATATATATATATATATATATATATATATATATATATATATATATATATATATATAGATAGATAGATAGATAGATAGATAGATAGAAAGATCAGGCCTCACCTTGACATTCAGACATCAATTCTGAGTGTCATACTGCTGGACAGGACACGTTAAAAAAACAACAGAGCAAACACCAAAAAAACAAGGATTATTTTACTCTTTCAGAGATACAGCAGTCAGGAGCAGCTTTGTTATATCCCACAAAATTGCAAGATGTGCTAAGCCATTGTCTAATTAAGAGCTTATCAAGGACTTTTTGGTGGAATCTGCAGCTCTAATTTGAGAAAAAAGACACGTTTTTAAATATCTATCTGTGCACTGTAACGTGGTAAATCGAGAACATCGCAGGGAATTTGACGTTTCTGCTGCAAAAGAAGACTGAAAATTTTGACTTGTTTTACTTGGTGGGTTATGATGTCCGTGATACATCCTGGACAAAGACAACCCAGAACTCTCAGATGCACACTGGATGGCAGATCAGGCCTTCACGATTGATTTGACTGCACTAATGAATGAACTAAGTGAAGGAGTGTTCTCTCTGACCACTAAGAGAACTGAGATAAACAAAAAATAATAATATTGGGTGTAGTTACTGATTTTCTGCTTAAACTTAATGTGATGTTGAAAACTAGTTAATACATTTGTGATGCTGTTCCATAAATGCTGCAAAAAAAAAGCACATTTTCTGATTTTTTTTTAAAATAAATGTTTAACAGTGCAATAATTTTGTGCTCCACACTTACTTGATGAACTGTTTGTCAGTTTGCCTTACTGTTGGTTGTCAATGTAAATTGATGCTGCTATTTAACGTTAATTTGACTAAATATTGCAAAAACTGAGATTTCTAAATGCTTTTTATGAATGTTCATTAAATACAATTTAAATAGCATGGGACCTGAAAGCAAATGTGTGCGGACATTATTAAAATTTGTGATGTGGCACCTTTGGAAAAATAATTGCCCACCCATGTTTTACATAATATGGGGGTTATGGTGATAGGCCTAATATCATTAGGTGCAGTAGCACTGTTTCTTTGGTACTGGCCGTATTATTGAAAATTTCCATGCTTTTAGCACTGTCCTTAAATTGAGAAAATACTGAAATAGCTGTGTAACATCACCTTTCAATTGGGGAGCACAGTCTTTTAATAGACAGGCTTTAATTTCGTCAGGACCAGTAGCTTTGTTTGGTATTAATTTAAAGAGACTTTTTGCAACATCATGCTCACTGATAGTTATTGGAGTCTCCAAAGAGAGGTTTTTACACAACTCATCACTTTCTACCTTACAGATCATGGTGTCAAATCTACAATAAAATGCTTTGAGTTCATTTACAAAAAGTTTGAAAATGCTGGCGCTATCATCTTCAGTACTGGACTTCCCCATTAGAGTATTCAATCCCTCCAAATCCTTTCTTAGATTGCCTGTAATGAATCTACCTTGGATTTTATTTTTAAACTCTGTTTTAGCCTTTAAGATCTCCCCCTTAACTGTCTCCTTTTCTCACACAGCAAATCTGTGTCACCAGTGAAGAAAGCAAGTTTACGTTCATTGAGAGACAGTTTTTCACAGTTTCTAATGAACTTTCAGGTTTATTAATGGTCATCATACAAATTTTTATAAGAATTTTTTGATTCTGTTCAGGGGTGGATATCCTGAAACTGGTGGCAGCCCAGGTGGGCAACCAGTGGATCGACATCTATCAGTCACTGGCCAATGCCACCGAACGTGAGGTGGCCGCCTTCTCAAATGGCTACTCATCTGATCATGAGAGAGCGTACGCTGCACTGCAGCACTGGACCATCCGAGACAGCGGGGCTAACCTGGCCAAGTTGATCAATGCCCTGCACCAGCTGCGCCGCATTGATGTGGTGGAGAAAATCCGCTGTGTCATGGAAGATAACCCACAGGTAAGGTTTTGTTGGTGTTCCCTGGCTTGAATGCAACAAGCCAGGTTATTCAGGATGTCAGAAGGGGAAAAAAAAGATGTGACCTTTGCTTGCATCACGTGTTTTCCATTAAGGGCTCTATCAACATCAGGGGCACATGTTCTGGTACACACTGTTCTTTGCATGTCTGTTTTACTGAAATGTAATCTGGAAGGCAATATTTCTCTGAATTTTCTCTCTGAAGCCAGTCCTTGAGTTTCAGCTGCATTCCTCACATTAAAGTACCTCTTCACTTTGAGATGATGATTTGATGTTTCCAAGCTAATTTCAGTCTATGCTGCAGCATACTCCAAAATTTAGGGAAAAAAGAAAAGGAAGTCTGTGATACATTTGGTTTAGATTTCTGTGTGCATATGTGCTATAATAAAATAAACCACTCATGTATCCAATTTCACTCTCAGGACCCCTACATGTCAGTGGCATATTGACCTTGCACTGTAATCCCATAAGGACCTAGTTGATCATTCATCACCCATTACTTAGCTTCTCTCCTTCTCTATCTTTCTGCTTTTGTTTCAACAATTAGTATCAAATCAGTGATATGACCACCCTCTCCAAGGTCAGGGCTGCACACTTAAAGTTTGATTCTGGGAAGAACACACCAGCCAGATTAATATGGTTTTCATCATTCCTTAATTAATATCAGATCATCTCAAGCCAAGGAGTGATCCTGCAGAAGATATAGGTTATTAAAACTGTTTAGAAACTGGAAGTGAGGTGGAATGGTCTACCCTAAGCCAGCCTACTGGACCATCCTACATTGCTATGAGAAGAAAATGGAAAAAAAAAAAAGGGATGGGGAGGGGGCTTGAGCACCTGCCCCTTTCATCCTTGATTCCCCAAGTGCTCTTTTTTGAGTTTATATATATATATATATATATATATATATATATATATATATATATATATATATATATATATATATATATATATAATAAAATAAAATAAAAAAAATATATATATATATATATATTTTATTTTATTTTTTTTTTTTATATATTTTTTTATGTGTGTGTCTGGAGGCCTGCCTGTTCCCCTCAATAATATTTAGTTAACAATAACAAATTACCTAAAATAAACTGATCTGGATGCCAGATGCTGTGGGCTGAACCTTTCCACGGCTCAACTGCCGTGGAAAGGTTCAGCCCACAGCATCTGGAGCTCACTTCTAAAAATGTTACATTAACAGTAATGAACTGAACATATTGGACGGCAGCATAAAGCCAAATGTGCGACAATTACATAAATCAAAATGTCTAAAAACTGATAGCTGTACATGTGAAATGTTGATAAAAGTTTAGATTCATTGTCAGGCAAATTCATCTTTATTTACTCTGATAGATAGGATTTTTTTAAAATCTATCTTATTTGAAAGTTTATTAATTTTTTTTACTTCATGGCTTAAGACACAAAAAAAGGCAAGCAGTTTATTTGTAAAGTGTTGGGGTCTGGGAGATTCTGGTCATCTGTCTTTTGCAGTTCATTTTTTCATCCTTCAGATGGCGCCATGGAGCATGGTGGCTGGGTGGTTCAGCAGGTGTTATCAATCAACCTCACCAGGCAAAGTATATTAGAGGAGCTTGCTGCTAGTCCTTCGACGCCTGAGTGTTAATCTACGTGGAAACTTCAAGCATGCCGTGCGGCTCTTAGTTGGTCTGTTTGCTCACCTTGTGTGAATTACCTACCTATGTGCTTCTTGCTCCAGGTTCCCTCAGATGAGTGTCTGGATCCTGTTCCAACACAAAACTTTGATATCTGTTTTCCGCCTGCAAGACTGCAGCTTATTCTCTGGCATTTATCATCTGGCTGGTGGCTACTTGACTCCACATTCCACCTCTGATGATTGAACCCTGTCCACCCTTCACTGTGCCGACTCTAATCATCCACCTTTTCAACCATCTGGATCCATCTCTCTTCCTCCATAAACTCTCCATTCTCCTAGACCCCTCAAATCCCTCCCTGGTGGAAATCATCCATCTCTAGAGAAAATATTTCTGTTCATCTTTTCACTGTATTAATCATTACCTGTTTTCCCAGAAACCCAAATGACACCTGTTTCCTGAACCAGACCCCGGGCCATTGATCATTCTTCTTGCCATAATTTCACTCTCATTTGTAAATAAACCTTTAACTTTTCATCTGCCTCCCGAGAGTGTTTCGGCATGTGGGTTAGACAAGTGGCTAAAACCATGACAGAACACTCAGGGAAATCTGACCCAGCAGACACACTCAGGTGAGCTCTTTCAGATCATCAACAGCTCCAGTCCCATGAATCCGCTCTCAGAGCCTTCCTTGAACAACAGAAGACCACTAATTACCAACTAGAACATATGGGAAACCTCCTTCAAAGCCTTAAACCTGACCAATCGTCTTCACACACAGATGGCGCTCCTTGTCCTCCAGTTTCTCAGCAACTTTCCTTTTCCTGTGACGTCAGTTCCCCAACCCGGAGAAATTCTCCGGTGAAGTAGGTAACTGTGGAGGATTTCTTCTTCAATGTTCATTAGTATTTAATTGTTTGCCTCAGTACTTTCTGCATGAAGATGCCAAGATCTTATATTCTGGGTCTTCTCACCAGCAAAGTACTAAGATGGGAAGAGGCCCAATTCCAGGATCATACTAAGTTTGGATGTCTGTTTAATGATTTCATTAAGGAATCCAAGCTCCTTTTTTCTGAAGAGGCTGACCAGACCAGCATTTCTGACCAATTGTGGTCACTTAAACAAAGTAGACCAGTCTCTGAATTTTCTATTGAGTTTTGCACTTTAGCAGCTGCTTCTGGCTGGGACACCTGCGCTCTAAAAGCAGTATTTTTTCCAGTCATTAGACGAATCCCCAAAGAACTTGCCACGCTAGAAGAACCCAAGACTCTTAATGAATTCATAGCTTTCGCCACAAGATTCAGCAGTAGACTGCGAGAAAGAAGGAAACAAAGAACTGAAAGATCTGTTAGACACCTTATTTCTTCCATAACCAAGACTCATTCTCAGTCAGTATCCAGTTCGTCCCCTTCAGGACCAGAATCCAAGCAGGTCGGTTGGACCCGTCATTCCCCAAAGGAACAGCAGCGTCGTAAGGATGACAATCAGTGCATTTATTGTGGTTCTCCTCAACATTATGGTCCTGTTCGGCCAAAAGAGAGGGTCCGCCCATTTTAATAGGGAAACTGGTGTGCCATCAAGCTGTTCCTAAACTTCCCCAATTCACACTACCTGCCGTATTAAAATACAACTGTTGTAATCTTTCCGCCCTCATTGATTTCTGGGTGTGAACAATGATCAAAACTTTGTATCCCAAGCCAAGATTGAAACCACTCTTTTGCCCATTCCACTAAATGTCTCAGCTCTGGATGGAAAGGCTCTGCCCAGGATTACTCACAAGACCAAGGCCATTGAACTCATCTCAGGTAACTTCTGTGAAACCATTTCTTTTTTGTCTTTCCTACAACAGTCATCTATTGTCCTTGGATTTAACTTGTTACAACAACACAACCCACATCTTAACTGGTCTGAATTGCATATTGAATCCTGGTCCACAAACTCTCTCTTCCTGTCTGCAGTCTCCCGTTCCTCCAAGCCTGCCCCAGGCATCCCTAGAAGAAGCTGACCCCATTGATCTGATGCTTGTTCCTGAGGAATATCATGACCTAAACCAAATATTCAGTAAGCACAAAGGATTTTCACTACCACCACGCTGACCCTACGACTGTGCCATAGATCTTATTCCATGGTGCCCCACATCCATCTAGTAGATTATACAACATCTCCTTTCCAGAACGCCAAGCCATGGAAAAATACATCAAGTATCTCACTGCCGGCATAATTCACCATTCGTCGTCACCACTGAGGGTAGGCTTTTCCTTCATCAGCAAAAAAGACTGTTCCCTCCAACCCTGTATAGACTATGGTGGCTTAAATCAGATCACCGTCAAGAACAAGTACCCTCTTCCCCTTATCTCATCTGCCTTTGAACCTGTCCATGTCCGTGTCCACCATCTTCCCCAAACTGGACATCCAAAATGCCTATCACCTTGTCTGCATCTGCCAGGAAGATGAGTGGAAAACAGCTTTTAAGACTCCCCTGGGCATTTTGAGTATTTAGTGATGCCTTTCAGTCTTTGTGATGCTCCTGCTGTCTTTCAAGCTCTTAATGACGTTCTCTGAGATTTTCTTAACATTTTTGTTTATGTCTACCTTGACGACATCCTAATCTATTCCAAAAACATTTCAGCTCACCAAAGACATGTCCATCTGGTCCTTCAATGACTCCAGGAAAACAGACTCTTTGTGAAAGCAGAGAAGGGCGAGTTCCACAAACTATCAGTAACATTCCTTGGATTCATTCTTGTGGGTGGACAGGTTCGAGCTGATCCTGAAAAGATCAAGGCCGTCCTGGATTGGTCCATTCCAGACTCAAGAAAACAGCTTCAATGTTTCCTTGGTTTTGTTCATTTCTATGAAGATTCATCCGAAATTACAGTCAGACTGCTGCTCCCCTTACAGCTCTCACTTCCACCAAGACCACTTTCCTTTGGACCCCAGAAACTAACTCAGCCTTTGCTGCCCTCAAAGAGGAATTCTCCCAGGCTCCCATCCAATCTGACCCTCCCAAACAATTCATCTTAGAAGTGGATGCTTCTGATACAGGTGATACAGGGGTCAGTGCAGTCCTGTCTCAAAGATCAAATCTTGATGGAAAAACTCCATCCTTGTGCTTTCTTCTCCAGAAGGTTGTCCCCCACCGAAAGAAATTATGATATGGGGGACTGGGAACTGTTGGCCATAAAACTTGCCCTAAAAGAGTGGCGTCACTGGCTGCAGGGCGCAGAGCACCCTGTGCTAGTCTGGACTGATATTAAGAACATCTCTTACCTTCAGTCAGCCAAACGTCTGGATTCTCAGGAATTCCGTTGGTCTTTGTTCTTTTCTCGATTTAACCTTGCCATTTCTTATCGTCCAGAGTCTAAGAATGTAAAACTGGACGCTCTATCCCACCAGTATTCACCTGATGAATCTGACAGGACACCAGCTCCCATCCTACCTCCTAACTACACCATTGGAGAACTCACTGGGGGACTTGGTTCTCCAAGCACTCCAAAATGAGCCAGAGCCCGGAAATGGTCCACCCAACAGAACATATGTCCCATCCTCAGTCCATATCCATCTTATTTATTGGTTCCACTCTAAGTTCTCGGCTCAGCCTGGTTCCAATCGCACCATTGCTCTAATCACCAAACATTTTTGGTGGCCTTCCTTAAACAATGATGTTAAGGAATATGTTCTCGCCTGTCAAGTTTGTTTGTGTTGCACATTTCAGCAGCAAGGCAGTTCAGAGTGCTCATAAAAAGCATCAGCAAATCATCAAGCAACTACACATGAAAATTATCAAGCAAATATCAATGCATCAAAGTCATTAGGATTATCTAGCAAATATAGTTCAATGTTCTACTTGCTACTAATCAAAGGCAACTCTAAACAAGTGAGTTTTTAGCCTTGATTTAGAGGAACTCAGTGTTTCAGCTATTTTGCAGTTTTCTGGAAGTTTGTTCCAGATTTGTGGTGCATAAAAAACTGAAAGCTGCTTCTCCATGTTTGGTTCAGGGGATACAGGGTAGACCAGAACCAGAAGACCTGAGTGGTCTGGACGGTTGATACAGTGACAACAGGTCTTTAATGTATTTTAGTGCTAAGCCATTTAGTGATTTATAAACTAATAGAAGTATTTTAAAGTCTATTCTCTGAGCCACAGGGAGCCATAGGAAGGACTTTAGAACTGGGGTGATCTGCTCGATCTAGCTGGTCTTAGTGAGAATATGAGCAGAAGCATTTTGGATCAGCTGCAGCTGTCTGATTTTAGGCAGAACTTTTGTCTGCCTAAAATGTGAAGACACTGTTGCAGTAATCAATGCGAAACACATGGATGAGTTTCCCTAGATTTCGTTGAGACATTAGTCCTGTGATCCTAGAAATGTTCTTCAGGTGATAGAAAACCAACTTTGTAATTGTCTTTGTGCCTCTGTAGGTTCAGATCTGAGTCTATCACTACAGCCAGATTTTGGGCCTGATCACTAGTTTCTAGCTGTAATAACGGAAGCTGTCCTACCTGTGCTCGCAACAGTCATCTCATAGACCCTTCCACAGGGCTTTTACAATTGCGTACCCAAACGCCCCTGGTTCCATATTGCAATTGACTTTGTCACCGGACTCCCCACATCTCAAGGTATGACCAACATTCACACAATTATTGACCATTTTTCTAAGGCTTGTCATCTTGTTTCCCTCAGAAAACTTCCATCTTCATTTCAAACCACCCGATTCCTGGTTAAACGCGTCTTTTGTCTGCATGGCATTCCCCAGGACATTCTTTCTGACCTTGGTCCCCAGTTCCCAGGTATGGAAACAGTTCTGTCTTGCTCTAAATGCTAAAGTTTCACTCACTTCTGGTTATCACCCCCAGTCCAACGGTCAATGAACCAGGAACTCAAATCTACCCTCAGATATCTCACCTCCACTAATCCCGCTGACTGGAGCAAGTTCTTACCCTGGATTGAGTATGCTCATAATTCACACTTCTGCAGTGACTGGTTTATCCCATTTTGAAATCTCCCTTGGCTATAAACCACCTCTCTTCCCACCAGAAGAGGACATTTCAGTCACCTCTGTTTACCAGCACATCTGTCGATGTAAACATGTCTGATCAAACACAATCTCCGCTCTTCAACGAACCACTAAACAGAATTGCTGTTATGCAGACAAGAGACGGATCCCTGCACCCCAGTAACTACCTGGTCAGAAGGTTTGGCCTTCTTCCTGTGACATTCCTCTCAATTCCACCTCCAAGAACCTCACCCCTCATTCATGAAATAGAATCATTAATCAGCAGTGCACCTCCATTTATCTGTCGGTCGCCACATCCATTCCACGTTTCACAGATCAAACCTGTTCAAACCAGCGCCTTGTGCCCTCCAGCCGAGCCCCCTCCACCCGCCTGGGACTTTGAGGGGCACCCTGTCTACTCGGTCTGAAGGATCATGGACTCCCGTCGGTGGGGTCATGGATGTCAGTACCTCATCAACTGGGAAGGTGATGGTCCCGAGGATCGTTCTTGGGTGCCCCGTTCTTTTATCTGTGACCCTTCCTTGAGTTCTGATTACGAATCTGCCCCTTCCATTTACTTTTGGGCTGGCAAGCGGTGGCCGTTTGGGGGAGGGGGTGATGTTGGGATCTGGGAGAGTCTGGTCATCCCCCAGACGGCACCATGAAGCATTGTGGCCGGTGGTTCAGCAGGTGTTATCAATCAACCTCATCAAGCAAGGTGTATAAGAGGAGCTTGCTGCTAGTCCTTTGACGCCTGAGTGTTAACCCATGTGGTCTATCTGCTCACCTTGTGTGAATTATTTACATCTGTGCTTCTTGCACCAGGTTTCTCTCAGATGAGTGTTTGGATCCTGTTCTAACTCGAAACTTCAGTCCTTGTTTTCCGCCTGCAAGACTGCAGCTTATTCTCTGGCATTTATCATCTGGCTGGTGTCTACTTGACTCCACATTCCACCTCTGATGATTGAACCCTGTCCACCCTCCACTGTGCCCATTCTAACCGTCCACCTTTTCAACCATCTGGATGCATCTGTTCCTCCATAAACTCTCCATTCTTCTGGACCCCTCAAATCCCTCCCTGGTGGAAATCATCCATCTCTTCTGTAAGCATCTCTAGAGAAAATATTTGTTAATCTTTTCACCATATTAATCACTACCCGTTTTCCATGAGACCCATTTCCTGAACTAGACCCCAGACCACTGAACATTCTTTTTGCCATAATTTCATTCTCATTTGTAAATAAACCTTTAACTTTTCATCCGCCTCCTGAGTTTCTGCATGTGGGTTAGAAAAGTATCTAAAACCATGACACAAAGGACATTTTAATATATTTTGGAGTGAAACCATTCAGTGATTTATAAACTACCAGAAATATTTTAAGGTCTATTCTCTGAGCTACAGGGAGCCAGTGGTAGGAATGAGGGTGTTGTGCTCTATCTTCTTGATCTTAGAACACAAGCAGCAGCGTTCTAGATCACCTGCAGCTGTCTGACTCTTTAGGCAGACCTGTTATACCTCTTTAGGCAGACACTTTTGAAGTAATCAATGCGACTAAAGATAAACGCATGGATGAGTTTCTTTAGAGCTTGTTGAGAAGGAGAAGATCTTATTAATATAATTTCTCTTCACCTCACAAATCTAAATCTTTCAGAGGAACTAACATAGAAAAACTGTGTAGAGTGAGCCCCTCTGAACTATTTTGATTTTTAAATCAGTCTGCTGTGGAGATTAACCAGTTAGATATTGTCAGTTTATTTGGTAAGACACAATAGCAATTTAAATTATTTCATAACCATCAGCGACCATCTCTCCTATGGTGTATTTATCAACTACAGTCTCAGATCAGCGTAGCCCTCCATCACTAACAGGAGAAACAGCCCTTCAACAGCAGCATTGCACCCATCAGGGAAAACATGGACTACATTTGCTTTGCATCGTTCCCACATGATGACAATGGGATAGTATGATCCAACTCCATAGCAGATTCTTGATTGAATGGGTTATGTTGTTGTACGGTATTTTAAGATCTTATTCTATGTGCTTTAAGCACCTGCCCCTCTAAATGTCTCTGCACAGGCCTAGTCACTAGTCCATGACTGACTGGAGTCATTTGGATTTTTTCTTTGGCCATTCCTCTTAATCATGCCAGTATTTTTCTGACCTTTACTGAATGTTTTTCCTACTCATGCTTTTTGCAAGAAAAGTGAGATAGTCATAATTTATGAGCTTTTATTGAGGTTATGATTTTTTTGATGAACTGCATGTTAGTACCTAATTCACAACAAATCACTGTGATCCATTTTTGGGAGGCATGTCAGTGCGTCTTCTTACACAACAAAGATATCTGGGAATGAATTTTGCTTTGTCATAGTGTCAGTGGTTTTCCTACTGCAGTCTTTTGGTCAATGTTTCTGTTTTTTGTCCCTGCTTCACCATGAGAGCTGAAGCCTGACAGAAGATGAATGTAATTACTCCTCTTCCCTCATTTCTGCTTCTGCTCACAGTAAGCCTTGAGGCATTCTCTGAGTGTTTCCAAGCTCTGTATTCGTAACACTGCAGTGAAATAGTAAAATAGTTCTGAACAAGAATCTATATTGCAGTGTAAAGTCTAAAACCTTTTTTAATCTAGTCTATTAACAGAAACATAGACTGATGTCACCAAAATGCCTAGACAGTTTAATAACATTATTTTGACATTTGAACTGTCTTATCACATTTAAGAAGTGAGACCATGGTATTTTAGCCTGTAGGTTAAAAATAGCTTACATTAGATTATTATTTTATACCACCAACAAAAGATGACATTCCTGGGATTAAATACTCATTTCCATAAACAAAACATTTCTGTTTTCATATACTTTAAGTGAAGGAAGAAAAACCAGGTTTATAGTGTACACATGCCCTAAACTTATAAGATCAAAGTTTACTGTTGTAAAGCAAGAAAATTTTTTTTTTTATTCATATCTGGATTCAATGTCTAAAAGAGACAGTACTGTGCCTGTGTGCTTTTATGGTCCAGAAAATACAAATGATTAATGAAAGAAAAGTTCCTGTGAGAAAGCAGTAAATTAAAGCATTGTATTGAAGACTATAGCAGAGGAAAATACAGTTCAGAGACAGAGCTGCAAGGAGAAAAATCTCTTCTTTGATCATGATGTTCTTTATACATTAATTTAAAATTTTCCTGATACCCAAAATCAGAAAGAAAGAAATATCTTGCTAGAGTTTGTGGTTAGCTTGGTCTAATTCAGTTTTTACCTAAATTGCTGTCACACTGTGGATGAGATTTTGTGGAACATCAAGTCCTGATCTGTTTGAAGTATGAGAGTCATGTTTGACGTAGTCCTGTGTAACGTTCTTGTATACTGACAATCAATGTGAAATTTACAGTGTTCTAAAGCATCATGCCCAAGTGTTTTCCAAAAATCTGACACAATTAAGGATCAACTGACCATCTGGAATTAAAATGTAGAGTTTAAGAAGTGCTTAATTATTATTAGCCAAAAGTAATTATTAGCCAAAATTTAAAAAAAACAAGTGAGCACTTCAATTAAATAAAGATGAGATTAAGCAATGTTATTGTTGGATCATTTCTATGGCATTTGATGTGCAGTTTCATTGACCATGTAGCAGTGGTCCATACATGCTGTATACATGACATGTAGATACTCATGTTTTTTTAAATGAAAAAAAACATGACAGGTAGTGTATCTGGTGATCTGATTGTGTAAATACGTGGAAAGTTGATGTGGGAATGCAATTTTCCAGTGGCATTATGTCTTCCAATTAGGGGTTAGACCAGCTAGTCTTTAGACTAGTTGATTCTGTGCTCTGCAATGACTTTTTACATTGACTAGTTGCAATCATGCGACAAAACAGATTATTCCGAGGAGATGAAAGATGAGGAACTGGGTGGGGAATTGAACTGAATTTATTTTTATAAAGGACAGTGCATATTAATCTACTTGAGTACATTATATCATCCATGTATATGTGGAAGATTTAGTCACAAAAACTAATTTTCATCTGTAGTCCCCTGGCAGGTTGATGGTTAAAAAAAAACAAAGGAAAACAACTGACACACACGGATGAACACACATATCATTCACAACAAATTATAAGAAATGATTAATAGTAGTACAAGTTGGCAATTATGAAAAACAAGTCATTACCATAAAAACAAGCATTAAAACATTTGTTAATTTAAAAATGCTACTTTAAAACATGATTGCAGTTTCAATTATTTAAAAGCCACTGTTTAAATGATCTTCTAAAACTGTTTATTGATGTGATGTTTCTTAATTCTAATGATAATGTATTCCAAAAGTGTGATGCTGTGACTGAAAACGCCAATTGACCAATCAAGCTTTTTCTGCAGTCCCCCCTACTAACTGTTCTTGCGGTTATATTTGATTGTAATTGAACATAGTCTTTTAAAGGTGGTGGGGCCAGTCCATGAAGCACTTTGTATGTGAATATAATATCTGAATAGATGATCCTATTTTCCTGAGTTTGAAAATTTTACTTGCCTAATATTTCACAATGATGATATGAGTTTGATGTTTTATCCAGAGTTTTCAAAGTATGCTTATACAGTTTTTCTATTGACTGAAGATGTCAGAACCTGGGTTGTTTTGGGGTTTGATTCTTTTGACCCCAGTTTTGATTGTTGTCCTGTGTTCCTTAGTTTCTTATTTTGATTACATTATCCTTGTTTCTGTTTTACTTTAGTTCAGTCTTTACATAGTTATTCTACTTTAACTATGTTTATTTATTCATTGTGTCTAGTTATTTTTTCTTTCTGTTAGATTGATTTTCCTAGTTCCCCTGTTTATTCTCCCTGGTGCCATTCTCTCTCACTCTCTCTCCTCGGTCTCCTTTTTGCTCTCTTCCCTCACCCCTGTAAATTGTTAGCCTATCAGCCTGAGTCTATTGTTCCAGTATTCATGCTCACAGTATTTAAACTCTTCTGCCCTCACTCCTGGCTGAATCCTCCTGTTACTTCCTTGTCAAATTCTGCTTTCTTTTTGCCCCTGGAATCCTGTGTTTTTTGTTCAGCTCTGGCTCCCTGCATTACCTGTGCTTTTTGTAAGTTTTTGTCATTTAATTTTTTCATTAAATTACCAAAATCCACTTGCTGTCTTTGCCTGCTTACATTTGTCAAACACTAGGTTATATGAGAGAGAATTGTAGCATTTAAGTATAATTTTGAAGCTTCTGCTGTCAGATACAGTATTGGTACAGTTGTTTATCTCTCTTTCTTCATCCAGTTTAAAAACTGGTGTAATTATGGCTGTTTTCCATGCTATGGGAAAAACTCCTTCCTTAACTGAACAATTTATAATTTTACAGATGAATGAGATTAGAGCATTTTTATTTGCTTTTAAAAACAATGTCAATATTATAGATATATTTTTCCCTTGATGAATTTAAAGTAGAAATTATTGTTTTTACTTTAGAGCATGTTGCCTCTTGAAAGTTCAATATGGGGGCATTGGTGCTTAATGTTGTCTCTGAGTAATTAGACTCATTAACACTTTATTTTTTTATTGAATTGAAGTATTGGTTGAATGCATTAGCAACTACACCAGCATCATCATATAATTTGTGATCTATATTTAGTTCTATTGGAGTTATTAGTTATTGATTTCCCTGTTAATTTTTTTAAGTTCTGCCAGATCTCTTTAGAGTTTCCTTTTTGAATCATTAATAGCATCAATAAAAAAGGTTGCTTTTCCCTTTCTGAGCTCTTTAATGAGTTTATTTCTTATTGTAATAAATAAACGTCCATTATGTTCCTTTCTATTCTTAAGTGCCATTTTAAGAGTGTGGTCTTTTTATTTCATAAGTAACCAAATATTCTCATTTATCCATGGTAAAATCTTCCTCTGGCCAGATTTGTGTTTTACCTTTCTCAAACTATTTATAGTTGCTTTAAGCTGTACCACAAAAGAAATACAGCTATTGTCCATACTATTATCCTGGAAATGTTGGCCCCAATTCATTTCCCCCATTGCATTTTCAAGGTTATGTATCTAGTAGTAAAGATTTTTAGTTGTTCATATTTCATTTCATGAGATAGGTGAAAATTGTTTTAATATGTTTTCTTGCAAACAATATCATACTATGGTCTGACATCCCTAAAATGAAATTTTTGATTTTATTCATGCATTCAGGTCTATTTGTAAAGACTAAATTTTTGTTTCTGAGACTTTTGTTATCCTAGTTGGTCCTTCTATTATCCTGTTTAAAATCATATTTGCTTAATATACTTTTTAGCTCCCTCCTCTTGTAAGATTTTAACATAAATTGGAACAATAAAGACATTAGTATCACTTCATTGCTCATGTCACACAGCAATTCATTTAGTTTATCGTAAAAAGTTCATTATGCATTTGGAGGTCTCTGCAAGAAATATTTTTATGCCAATGCATTTCATGTCAGTTTCATTTAATCATATTATTTCTTCACATTTTATTTTCTCCTTAAGATAAATTAACACGCCTCCTTCACAGTTTTGTGGCCTGTCTCTTATACTCTTTCACATTTAGCACATCAACAGGGGAGTTTTTATGTAGCCATGTCTCTGAGAAGCATAAAAGGTCCAGGTTAGATTGATACTGAAGATGTTGCAGCTGGCTGCATTTTGGAAGAGTGCTTCTAATGTTCAGGAGCCTCATGTATGAAAGAATGTGTAGCTTTCACACTAAAAGTTGCCATAGGGACAAATTTAGAAAAGTGTGCCGCACAAAAAATTCAGATGTAGAAAACTGTGTGCATGTATGTGGCTTTCCTTCATATATCCAAATTTGCATGAAATAGATCACAGCTGCTGGTGCCACATGAACCACCCTGTCACCGCCCATAAATGCATATGTAAAAAATAGTGATGAGTGACTTATTAGCCACTTTAGATTGTCCATGACCACCATCCTGGAGCTCTGTGCAGAGCTTATGTTGCAGAGGGAAACTAAGGAGCTGAGTGTTACCGGTTCAAGTTTCTCACTATGCTGGGTTTGCTTGCAAATGGAGCATTTCAGTGGGAATTAGCTGACAAATCAAGAATATCACAGTCATTATTCAGCTGAGCCATGCCATATATGTTGCCCAGATACACAAAGTTCCCCTACACTGCAGCTGAACAGGCAGAAATGAAATTGCAATTTATGAGCCGACTTTCTAATGTGAGTGGAGCTGTTAACTGCACTAATATTGTTATAAGGGCACCGTCTGGATATGAATGCACCTGTATGAAAGCATTTCCATTCTGTAAATGTTT
The DNA here is from genome assembly GCA_014839685.1 of Anableps anableps. NCBI lineage: Eukaryota > Metazoa > Chordata > Actinopteri > Cyprinodontiformes > Anablepidae > Anableps > Anableps anableps. The sequence goes on along the minus strand of CM026086.1, from coordinate 38,581 downwards.
AACTCATATGTGGTGTGTAATTGTGCCAAACAAATATTGGCACATTGACCTGCTTCCGTCATACAATGGAATAATTGATTTCCCCACTGAATACAAAGGACTCTTTGGCACTCTGTATTTTTAAATCCCAGCTGAAAACTCATCTGTTCAGCAAGCATTTTCCATTTGATTAATCTCTAAATTTTCTCTTTTTGTTTTTTATTTTACATGTTTTGCTTTAAATTTTATTGCTTTTATTTTTAATAAAGGTGACCTTGTGTGCCCTGAAGGGCACCTTTTAAATAAAATCTATTATTATCATTAGTAGAAGTAGTTGGAAACAGACTCAAGCAGAGGCTGCTGCCATGGTTATTCAGACACATGGTGGGAGCCCTCCGGGTATTTATATGATGTCCGAGCAGGTCAGTCTGATCTCTGAACACATGCTCACTGTGAATCCATCCATTGGTGATGTCCTGCAGCTGTGCCAAAGCTGCCATCGTTCAACAATTTCGCACACCTTTGCGCTGCTACTTAGATGTGTGATTGTCTAAACCTTGTTCACCCTAAGAATAATCAAACCTGACCTGTTTCGAGTTAGTCTGCTGATCCGACCCTGTTTTCTTTTTCAGTGAGAATGAAAGTGTCCTGCAGATAACATGCATTTCATATGTTTCAGTGCTCCGACTGATGTGCAGTTACATCTATATGTGTCGAAAACAGAGGAAATTTACTATTCACATTTGAGTGAGGTTTTCCCATCATTTTATTTTATTTTTTTAATTTTTTATTTATTGTGTATGTATGTTACCTTAATATCTAGGGATAAATGGTTCAGTTTCATTGTTTATGTTTAAACAATAAAAAATTAAAATCATAAACAAACACTGGGTTTGATGCTCCTTGGATGAAATAACACTGAATTGAGTCAAATTTCAGTGTTTTTAGGTGAGTTTTGATGCTTTGTAGTTATTGTCAACTGAAAAAGTTTGCGTGGCTGCCACATATTTTCAGGGCAGGTAAAAAGTTTCCATATGTTTACGCAAATTTTCACAGCACTTTCATTTTTATAAATACCAATTTGTGTGTAAAATGTGGTGCCACACATTTTTTTGTGCTACACACTTTATACATGACGCCCCAGATGTCCACCTAGTAGTTCTCTTGGTTTAGCTCGAGTGTCCCAAAGAACACAGGCTTGGTTTACAGTTATGACCATTTTGAAACAGAGGTGCTTACTAATAGCTGGATTTAGTTTGGACTTGATATATTCTGCCATACAGGGTTGGTGTAATGTGCGTCTCCAAGGCCTGGCATGTGTAAGGAGGGGATCTGCATGTAGCCAGAATGTCAGATAGTTTGAAATGTATAAACAATGCGTAAGTAATTTACCAAAGGTGTACTGCAAACCCTGGCACAGGCTACTGGAATAATGTGTGGCATGTTACATGCTTGGCTCTTTTTCATCCATCCAACTGATTTTCAATATGATCAGCTATACCCTATGTGTTGAAGCCTCCCACCTGAAAGCTTTAAGCTATTATAAAATCACTGTCTGACAACATCTAGAAATAAAGTTCAAGCTGCATTATGAGAAGCTGAGAGAGTCTTTCCCTGTAGACAATGGCATGTCAGTTAATCCTGCAAAATCAGAGAGCAGCTGCCCGGAGTCACCACAGCAGCTTGCTATGCATCAAGGCAGAGCCGCCTGGAGCAGCAGGAGGGTGTGCTGAATTTAACTGTATCGTAAATGAAAGGTGATCAGTTTATAAGTTTAGTTTATAATGTTCCAATATGCACAGCTGTGGTCAACGTAATAATTTGACTCATGGGTGCAGCTATCCAAGATGAGCATATACCCGCTCATCAGAACCAGCTGGTATTTTGGGGAAAAAAACAAAAAAATCTCTGTGCAACTTTTCAGACCACAGTGACACCAGACCACTGCTCTGCTCCACTGCTGCTAAAAAGTTTGGGATAGTGTTCTTTTTTTTTGTTCTTTTTATTCTGCTTAATAGGCTTCTGTCTGAGTTGTCTTTTGTCAGTGTTTGCTATGAGTATAACTAATAAAGCCTTTAAGTTGCTGTGAAACCTTTTCTGCTGTGTTTTCGTGACGAAACAGTGACTATTAAAAGTCGACTCGACTTTCATCCTGTTGATCTTGACTTTAAAAAAACATGAAGGTATGTCTACCCTGCTTCCAACACTATTTATAATGGAAGACCAATTTTCAATAGCGTAACAGGAGTTAAAGGCAATTGCGAGCAATTCTGACTCTGAAATCCTATTGTTAATTCTGTTAATGAAGATAGTGATACCATCTAAATGGAGTTTGAATATGACCCAAGGCCAAAAGTGAAAATCTGAGAGCAATCCATTATGGAATGAATTCCTGCTACTGTCACCACCATTGCCCCTCATTTAACTTTTATCAAATAGAACATGTCTAAAAAACATAGACCTTTGCCTTGAATGGTTTTCCTCTCTGAGTGCCCTTTCACCCAATGTTGGTATAGGACTTTTTTCACTTTTGATAGACACTCTTACCAGTTTTAGTCAGCGTCAGCACAAGGTTTTTGTTTTTGATGTGGGGTTGATACATACATTTTACACAAAATATGTTCAGTTGTTTGAATAGATAGATGTGGCACCATCAGGCATCTATAAATTGCACCCAGGGTTGAACCAGATATATGGAGGTCCACAATTCTCCTGTTATCCTGCAATTTTTCACACAAGCAAGCCATGTGTTTTAAGTGTTCACTCACAGGTGTGCCTCCAGGTAACTCAAACGTAATCAGAGGCTTACACTTGGCATCATCATCAAGGTTTTCCTAAAAGGGTTAAAAGAAAAATCACAAGTGTTCAGTATTCTACCAAGTGGAAATTCTCAAATATCTTCTATTGTTCTTTTTAGCACTGTTTCACTGTCTACCACAAAAGGGTTAAATCACTACAATCCTATTTTGCATTTTAAACACAAAAAGATACAATCAAAGGCAATTTGTGAAGTGATTTAGTGTTTATGGCTTAGTTCCCACTAGCTGCCTCTCAGTCTTCTCTTTAACATGCGCCATAGCAAAATAAAATGAAACCACATGCCTTTCTTTCAAAAGAAAAGGGCAACATTCTGGAACCTTTTTAAATTCAGTTGAGGGGCATAGCCATTACATGTCTGTGAAAGTGAATGTCCTGCCGAGGTGCTGAAGTGAGTATCCAAACCCAAGGAGAGTGAAATTCTTCATAAAATTCCAGATATAACTTCATATTAAAGACGGTTAAACGAACATTACAGGAAAAATACTGAAGCAAGAAAACAATCTGTCATCTGTCATCTGACAGGAGAAACAGCAAATACAAAAAAGGGTGTTCTTGATCAACAAAGTGGGGAGTTGTAAGGAGTACATGAGACAAGGTCTAATACTAAAGAACTGTGGTGGACACAAATATATATACATATATTTTACACCAGAATGTAGGCTTTTATTGTGAAGGGGAGAGAGCAGAAATGAAGGTACTGAAAGAGGAAGAGAAGACCATACTGTTGTCCCCCCATTCAATTTTTTGTTCATTGTTGGAAGACATTGAGAACAAAGCAAGACTCATAATACTTCTCATCTCATGTTACCGCTGCTTCTCCACCAGCCATGGTTTCAGCCCTTGCCTCTTCCCAGGCAGCCCTTTCTCTACCCACCTTGGTTTCATCTCTATCTGCTGTTTTTGTGGCTATGATTAAGCTGTGGCCATGATTAAGCTTCCATACTTCTGGCAACACGATCTGGAGCCATGGTTCCAGCTTGTAGAGGCCCAGTTCCAGCTCTGTGGGATAACAACAGATGAAACCAAATACTTTCATGTTGTTTCATCCACCGTCTGATGGGTCTGCTGCAGAACCTGCCGAGTACAAATATGGTGCACTCAAGGAGAACTTGCTGCGGCTTTATCAATTTTCAGAGGTAGGGCAGGCCGATCACTTGTTGTCCCTGGATGGCTTAGAGGATTACAAGCCCTGTGAGCTGATGGAGAACATGCTGGCATTGTTTGGCTTGGGGGATGTTTCGTTCCTTTTTACTCAACCATTTCTGTGCCAGCTTTGTCTACCCATTCGTATCACACTGGCCAGCTCCCTGCTGATCCAGACTAAGGATTAGAGCTTGCTGGTTGAAGAGGTGGACCAGCTTTTGTTGGCTTTCAGACACTACAGTGTACATGTACTTTTACCAGGTGTGACTCAAGGTCAAAGGTGACCTCTAACAGGGGTCCCCAGTTCACCTCAGAATTGTGGACTGCCATGTCACCATACTGCTGCCTAGCACTCACAGGCCAATGGCCTTTGTGAGAGGTTCCACCATACCATGAAGGCTGCATTGTGGGCCTCACTAGTGGATAATGGCTGGATGGATCGCTTGCCTTGGTTTTTGTTGGCCTTGCCAGCCTTTGAGGGTTCTGGGGGAGTTTCTTCTGGGACCAGGGGGTTGAGTTGCTCCCATGGGGAGTAGGATGGTCCTCACAGAGGAAGCTAGATCTTTTGTCCTGTTGGCAGTGCATCACTGCCTTCCACAGGTGTTTGTGCCAAAGGACCTTATGCTTGCTGAGTATGTATTTCTTCGCCATGACACACACTGTTCACTGTTTCAGCCTCCTTATGATGGGCCATTTAGTATTTTGGAGAGGGGACCTAAGGAGTTTTTGGTGGAGTTGGGAGGTAATCAAGAGTGTGTTTCATTGGACTGTTTAAAGCCAGTGCATGTGTTTCCAGGTAACGTGGTTAAGTTAGCTCAGCCTTCTCATCATGGTCATCTCCCAGTTCCTTTGCCCACTGTTCTGGTTTTTTCCCCCTACAGCTGGGTTACCCCCCTCTGGTGGGCAACCCACCAGAGGGGGGCAACCCCATGGCAGTCGGACCAGAGTGTCTTCCTCCTTTCAGCTCCTGTTGGGATGAAGAGGAGCTGTAGTGGCCACCTTATTAAACTCCCCAGCTATTACCATTATGTTATGTTCTATGTTTTACACTTGTGATGTGGTTTCACATGTTATGTGCTTTTGGGGTTTGTAACATTCTGTGTTTTGGGGTGGGGGTGCCTGTGTGGTGGACTCAAACATGTCTATTTTTACACCAGAATGTAGGCCTTTATTGTGAAGGAGAGAGTAGAAATGAAGAGACTTAAAAGAGGAAGAGAAGTGATGTGTGACTAGCAGTGCAAGAAAACAGGACTCCCATTGGTTTACAAGAGGGTCTCAGATGGAATACATAGATATTTGCAAAAGGCTCTGCCTTGGTGGCCTGTCATGCTTCAGTGGGGACAACGCATCTGCTGTTTGCCACTGTGGTCTGACTTGTATAAACTATAATCTGATACTTCTTACTTTAGTTGATTAAAGTAGATTAACTCAGTCATGAAAAGCACAGTGTTGGGAAATGAAGCACCAAAACACTGAAAGCAAAATGTGGATAAAGACCCAAGTATAATTCATATATTCAAGCTTTCAAAGTAAGCCTTTTGTTCTTTGATAACAGCTTTACACACAGTCATCATCACTTGAAGCAGCTTGATGATGTCAGCTCAAGAAGTTGTGGGTTTCTTTGTGTGAATGCTGTGCACGCTCTGACTGATTTTCCCTTAGTGGTCAAACTAATCTTTTCTGGGGTAGATAATTGTGGAAGTACGTAGGTCTGATGCAGCCCATGTTTCCTCTTCTTTCGGGTTAACCCTTAACTGTCATGAGGACACCAGTGTCCTCATGGACACATTGGATAACATGTAAGTGTTTTCAGGGTGACAGTTACAGGGTTTTGAACAACCTCCTTAGAACCTAATGGTGAATTCTGGCTCTTCTGGGTCTTTTTGAATTAATTTCAAAAACACTTTACTGTGGTGCTAGAAATAGGTTTGTAGAGCTCAACAATTTTTTATCTCTGCAGGTCCCTGTTGGTGTTTATTAGCCAATAGTAGCACAGCACTGGTTTTTATGCCATATGTAATTCTATTTTTAAAGAAACTTTGGACATAGTTTTCCAACTTTATATCATTAAACATACTGTCATGCCCAGCAAGTGCCCTTGTTCTTGAAAACCAACTCATCAATCCACCCCCTTCCAAAAACTAGAGTAAAAGCAAATATAGAACAAACCTTAGTTGAAGGAATAACTGCTTCAGCCCAGTTTTTAGTATTGTTCCCAGTGTTGTTCATCTCCCATCTGTTCCATTAATCAAAATGATCAAGGATCATATCTTCAACTTCAACATCTCTCTACCAGGTTTTCTAACTATACAGCAAGACAGAAATGTAAAGAGGAGTGGCAAAAGCAAATGAGATAGATTAGCAATGCTTGCCAACTACTGATTGTGTCATCCAGGATAGGTTCCTGTGAGATATTGTTTCTTCTGGCTGGAAATTGAGCCGTTAGCTTGTCATGACAGTCATGAGACTGCCATACAGCAACAATGTCTCCAGTCAGAGGCCTCTTCAGATTTGTAGCAAGACTGACTGCTACAAGAGATCATTCCTGCCCACAGCATCACCATCCACAAAGACTCCTTGAAGATACTTGAATGATATGAGTTATGACATTTAATTTCCCTTTGGGATAAAATATTTTTGAATTTAATTGAATTGAAAAGTGAGAGGTATTTGGAGTAAGTTGATTTTTAGCTGTCAAATAATACTCTTTTCAGATGCATGCTTCATTTTAGAGTCCATCTATCCATTTCTATACCCTCTTAATCCTTACAGGTTTGCAGACCCCCTCTGGTTACTTCCAGAGGCTGGAGAGGCTATCGGTTCATCACAGGGCCACACAGAAACATGCATTACAAACAATTATGCATGCACACTACCAGCACATGAGGATAGTAAAAAATGACCAGTTAACATAACATGCATGCTTTTGGTCTTTGAGAAGAAGCTGGAGTACTCTGAGAAAACCCACACAAGGACAGGGAGAACATGGAATAGTTCTTCAGTTTTTGAGTTTTATGATAAATGTAAAACACGCATTTCTTTATATGAACATAATACTGTTTTGGTATTTCCTCCCAAACCCAGTTAATTAATAACATATGAATGAAGTGGACTGACCTACTTTATTCAAAACAACCAGTGTCATTAACTTAAAACAACTTTTAGCTTCAGATAATCTTTTAAAAGCCTTCTCTGGTGACACCTGCTAAACATGACAATCATGATGTGATGATCTAACTGTTCTTTGGAAGAATCCTGTTTTTTCAAGATACTAAAAATCAGAGGTCCTAATCTTTATGTTTGGCTGCAAATAAGCAATAGACCAAACTGTGAACCAGAAACAGTTGATAACCAGCAGCTACAAGAGAGACAGATCTGTGTCACAGAAGTATTCTTTTAACAAATGCTAGCATGACTTCCTGTGCCCTGGAGATGCTGTTTATGGTTTTCTGTTGATCCCTCTGCTTTTCTACGGCTGCTCTTGGAAAAACATTATTTCCAATTCTATTTATTCAGGGTGTCATTCTCCTGAGTCTGCATATATATTTGAAGATGCCTTAGCTAGCTAAACAAAGCATTTGTGTTCTTTCAGAATACAGCAAACCAGATGTTATGGAACAAAGGAGGAAAGCTGCTCTTTTGTTTCTGTCTCATGTGGGCAAAAGAAACTAACAGATTGCATTCAGCAACTGGCAAAAAAAATCTGTTTTGTCCTGGTTTCTTTGTATTATCTTAGGGATGAAATGACCTCTACCAGGGGCGGACTGGCATACGGGGCTACCGGGGAAATCCCTGGTGGGCCGGTGGTTCACAGGCTGAACCACTGGCCCACCGCCCTGTGCAGATGCAGGGCGAGCACGACAGTAAGTACGCAAGGGGCGACAGGTTCTGGGGTGCTGATGTTTTGCTGGGCCATTGTGCCCCAAACTATGTCATATCAAATGGCTTCTCTACCTCTCCTCTGCTCCAGTCAGGCAGATCAGCTCTGCGGCAGCAATCCATAACACATGAACATGCGCCGCAGGGAGGGCTGGTCAGCTGAGTTGACAATGAAGAGCAGAGATCAGAAAAAATCATCCTAATAAGCCTGAGCTACTAAAACAAACAGTGGTGCTTATTAAAGACTAAACATTCACAAAATAAGAAATGCCTTGTCCCTACTAGTGTGACATACATTAAATCTCCGTTTCTTCCTGGCATCCAGCAGAGAGATGCACAGTGCAGCGGCTCTAGTTTGTCATCTCATTCCTCCGTGGAACATTACCTGTCAATCATTGTCACTATAAGCAACTTTAAGTAACTCCGCATTAGCCGTGAAGATGGAGCAGCGAAAGCAAAGTACAAAGTGTTAAGGTGACGCCAAAAAGTTGAGAGAGAGAAAAAAGAAAGCCCTGCAGGAGAGCACATCAACAAATGTACAAATTTCTAACCTGTTTGGTGGGCCTTCCCATAGTTCTCGGTCTGGTATCTCCACCAGACATGAAAGGTCAGTTGACACTGCCTGCAGCAGCTTAAGTGAGGTTAGCATATATTATATTTCTAACTTGAAGATATTTTTGTTGATATGGCTTGTTTTTTACATAGCCATTTACACATTAACAATACTAATTTCTTGCATAGACTGTGGCTGAGGATGACCCAGTTGAGCCAAACAAAAGCCAGAGGGACCAAAGCTTAGATTTTGATTTGAGGAAAAGAGAAGAGCTCCCTGAAGAGCATTAACAAGAACAAAGGCAAAACACTATGGTTAGAATAACAATAATCTTTACTCAATAAGTCATGTACTAAAACCAAATAGTCAAATTCAATAAACTGGAATATTGTTGAAAAGAAAAATATTATATAGAAGAGAAGAAAAACTTGTTTCACTAAGTGAAATACATGATATAGATTAATTACACTCAGACTGATGTTTTCAAGCCTTTTATCTGGTAATGTAATGATTTTCTGCCTACAGTAATGAAAACACATTTGAGGTTAGAATATTATATCCAACCAATTAAAAAAAACATCTTGACAAAGAAATGTGGCCTTAATGAAAATTGTATTTAATACCTGCTTAAAGGTTGCTATTTTGGACATCATGAAAAATTATATATATATATATATATATATATATATATATATATATATATATATATATATATATATATATATATATATATATATATATATATATATATATATAAATTAAAATTTAAACCAAGCAGTAGTAGGTGGGCCAGTCTGTTAGGAACTCCCAGGCCACTTTTTCTCCCCAGTCTACTGCTGGCCTCTACCATTATACCCTTTCAGCCCAAGTGGGCCTTTGCAATGAAAAACAAGAAGCTCTCTCATGAGCTCATCACCAAACCAGTCGCTACTGGTTCAAACAACAGGTTCATTACCACACCAGAGACGGAGACAAGAGGGAGAAAGGGAAGTGGGGGAGAGAGATAGTAGAAAGAGAAGGAGAACAGGGCAAATGGAAAGACAGAAAAACAAACAAGCCAAGGAAACAAAATAACTAGATTAGGAAGAAAAGAAGGATGAGGAGGGATTGTGGATGGAGAACCATGTACTGTAAAGAACCCTAAAATTATTCAAGTTTAGTTGGGGGTTGGGGGGGATAAAAAGTTACAGACTATTTAATGTATTGTTTCTTAGAGAACACTGAAACACAAACCTTCTTACTTGACTAATAATATGAGCCAGCATAAAGTTTCTTTTGGTTTGTAACAACCTGACCCAAAACTAAAGTCACCGGAGATGAATTACATAAATACAAATTAGGTTGTGAGCAGTGCCTGGAGTTGAATCACCAACTTATAGTAGTTTGGGGGAAAGAATAAGAAAGTAAACAAAAATATTCACCTGCACAGGAAAAAAACCCTTGTAAATAAACTAATAATAGACTGGCAATGTAAGATAAGAAGTAATGCAGATTATACGATTTAAATGAGTATTCAATTATACCACCCACAAACAAGCCTTCCATTTAAACACTTCCATCGCTTGTACATTCCCATATCTACACATAAATCACAGGCTCCATAAACCAAAAGGAATAACTTTAAACTTCTAGTCCAATTATCCTCCTTGTTTGTCTGAGGGAGGATGAGGGAAACGGCCAGTCAGTCCAGGTGTCAGCACGCTGAAATAAAAGAAAAAGATCTCACCAGATCATGAATGTCCATAGGTTGTAGTGCACGTCCCCTACAATCCCAGGTAAGAAAAATAATAGTCCACCATGATCCAAACTCGGTGTAGAATTTCACACAGGTAATCCAGGGCAACAGCCTCATGACAGAACTTCCTCGGCAGGTGCATACTCAAGGTTAAAAAAAAACACACAGTCACTTCCTTCTCCTTTTATCTTCCTCATCGGACACCCCATGATATATATATTTTTTACACAAACAAAACCAAGTTGAAACGTATTCAAAAAATATAATCTTTGCCACTCAGGGGACAATAATTAATAAATGGTCATGTTACAGTACAGACAATATGAAATGAGGGGGGGGAAAGGAAATTCATCTAGTGCCATATTTAATGGCCAGTGACTACTACAGGTTGTCTTCCTTTGATCAGAAGTCATATTTCCAGAATCAGCTAGCCCAAACAAGAATCACAACAAATGGAAACAGGGTGTTAAAAAAGTCTTGCAAAAATATTATCCCTTTAAATTAAATCACATGAGGATTTTGCCATTTTTATGAAAAATTTTCTCTATTCACAGAAACAGACACAAAACCAATATGGATCCTTTTTTAGACTATTGTTCCAAAGCATCATATAGCCATGGTCGTGTATGTATACCACTAATGCCTGTTGCTCCATATTGTACACATAGCAAGGGCGGTATTTGAAGCCCTTTGCTGCCATCTAGTGGTCAGAATAAAATCCTAGTTCTGGCTAATTTTTGCTAGTTTGTATACTAGCTACTTAAAACATGTTCTGTTTGTTCCATGTATTCAAATTAATTATCAATCTGCTTGGTAGCAAAAAAAGATTTCTATCATTTTTTTTAAAGTTGAATAGTTGAAGTATATTAGGAACAAAATGGTTTGTTTATGAGATAGAAGAACTTAAGAATGAGAAGGGGATGTAAATAGGTGAGAAGGATGAACTGACTCTGAACCCTTATTTCCTAATGACTGATTGAGTTTATCCCATCTTTCTTGACCTTGAAATTGTAGGTGGAAAAAAGGGATAAATTGATGATGCAAAATTACAACAGGGACCAGGGAAACCAGAACAATTAATAGTTTCAGCCCCTTTTAAAATACGACTATGAATAAATTCACAAAGCTAATATTATTTTAAATCCATTGAGGCTTGGTTGAAAGTTCAAATCCTCTTGTTTTCCTTCTCTCTGCAGTTTGATATCAACCAACTGTTGACTGCAGTGAATGTAAGCCAAAGCTTAAGTCCCATCCACAAGCTGCTGGAGACCCCCAGCAGCACAGGTAGCAGCGGCGGAAGCAGCAGCGGTAATGTGTACCGAGCTGTCGCCCTGGGCACTGTGCAGTCACCGATGGACCGCACTAAAGGTTTCTTCACTGATGAATCAGAACCCCTCCTTCGCTGTGACTCCACATCCAGTAAAGACTCTGCCCTCAGTAGGAATGGTTCCTTCATTACCAAAGGTGAGAAGTGAAGACAGCAGGAATAGGGTGAATTTTAAACTTTCTTTAATTGTCCTTTTACATGTCATGTATGCTTCCAAATATAGGTGGAGGTCATAGCATGATTGTTTGCTTACTTTATTTGTATAGTTTGAAAATGTCAGCACATACATTCTTGTTGAAATTATTATAGGTATTCATTTGGTCTAAACTGTAAATGCACTGGTCAGTAAATAAGTAAAAAGCTGCCAATGTTAAAAGCCTCCTTAGTATCTCCAGGAAGACCTTGATTGATGTCCAACAATCAATGCAAGTTGACAGAATGATGAGGAAGAAAGTGTCACTTTGAGTCTGTCTTAATGTGACTCAAGTGTTTGAGTCATTACACACTGGTTGTATCGAGATAAAAGAACAGATCTTCTGTGTTCTCTGTGGAGTAACTCCCGTGAGTCAGTCTGACACAGAAATTGTGTCACTGGGTAAGTTTGTTGTAAATGCTGCAAGCATCAGTGAGTAGGTCACATACTGCACTGAATATGAGCCATTTTGTTAAGAGTTAATATAATACATTGCACATGATTCAAAATTTAGACATAATGTAAAGTCACAGTGGCTGACATCTCAGCACTCTTTTTATGGGGTGTGATGGTGGGCAGCACAAATTCTTAATTATAAAGGAGTCTTTGGAGTTCAACTGTTTGGGATGCGTTATATCCTTTCTAAATGATTCAGGGTCTCATTAATGTTGTTTCATTGTTTTTGTATTGCTATACCTGTTGAAAAAAATTGTAAAAACAAACAAGCAAAAAACATGAATCAGTTATAGATGGATGTTTGGGTGCCCTCATGTGGTCTGTTCTGGCTATTACAATCTTTATATTGATGGGAAACCTAATCTGATTGGTCTCAATTCATGCAACAGGATTTAACCCCCCCCACACACACACACAATAAATGAGAAATTGTAGAAGTTTTCATTGGAAAAAATCCTATCAGTTACTATAAAAGCTAAAGAACCATTACAGAAAGTTCCTTCAGTGACACTGGTGTGAAAATTTTTTTGTAGCAATGTTGGTTACAATAAAACTGACTTTATTCAAAGTTACTCTTTCCTTCACTGAAGCAAAACTGTTTAAATAAACTAAGTTATCTATAGCCAACGATGTGCCAGGACAGCCTTAAAAAGAATTTGTTCCAAATTCTGTTTATCCAGATTAAAATGAATTAATTCCTGTTCCTGGTTCAACACCTCAACATTTTGAATAAACTTCACTGCGCCAATTGAACGGGTTGTCATTTATTTCCCACATTTGATTTATATATATATATATATATATATATATATATATATATATATATATATATATATATATATATATATATATATATATATATATCTTTCTGTGAGGAGGAATGGGCCAAAATTCCATCAAACTATTGTAAGAACTTGTGGAAGGAAGCCCAAAATGTTTGACCCAGTGCAGTCATACAGTTTTAGCCCTTAGTGTTCAACCCAATATTATGGATATATGTAAACTTATGAAGTTGCAGGAAGCAGAACATTTTCTAACAATATTCTTTTTTCTCATTCTTCTGGCATTTACCAAACAAATTATTTTGGTAATCTTGGCTGCCCTAAAGTTCAGTCTGACTTAATGTTGAGCAGTGACAAAAAAATAGTTACATAATTTTTTTGTATAGTGTATGTAAATATCTATTTTCAGTTGAATTTCTTGTTATGAAAAAAAAATGTAGCAAAAAGAATGACATCTTAAAATTCAACTCATTACAGGATGAAAGGTTTACGTTGATCAAATTGCGCACATATATAGCTGGTACTGATGTCTTCTTTGTTTAAATAACAGTGAGCCATCTCAAGTATTTCAGTTACTGTCAACTCACTTATCCTCACTCTTGTCATAATGGCAAAAAAAAATCCAGAGATATTGTAAACAATAGTATATGCATTTATAATAATATTAGACAAATACCATATATTTTAGCAACAGTGTCAACAATTGTTATAGTTTTTTTTATTTGTATTATATGATAAAAGTAACATCACATTTTAAATACTGTAATATCTTTAAGGCATGCTATTTTACCTCCAGGTTGTCCAGCCATCTGAATCATACACTATAACCAGTGGAAGATTTATGAGATAAGGTTGACTTATCCATGTTTATTCTTCATCATTGTCTTGGCATTCCTTTTCTATAGAGTTAAATAAGAGTGTAATTGTTTAGTGTCATTTAGAGGTATGATTCATTTTGTAACTGTCAGTCAATGTTAAAGCAGACTTTCAAGGAAAAAAATATACAGGTTCTCTCCACTAGAGGGCAGCAAAAACGATATTTAAAAGATGGGCACATTTCAGCTTCCTAATTTGCTAATGAAAAAAACAGTTAGTTTTAATATTCCCCCATTTTATTCTTGCTCAAAATCCTTATTGGATGTGCCCACAGTTAAAAAGAACATGCATCTGGAAATAGAAATATTTAATAAACCTAAGAAAGAAAGGATGGGTAGTTAACAGGTTAATTTTAATTACAAAAGCTGCATTTAATAAAAGAATAATCTAACAGTCTTTATTCCTCAACATGTTTCTCTCCAGAGAAGAAAGACACGGTTCTCCGGCAGGTTCGTCTGGACCCATGTGACCTGCAGCCGATCTTTGACGACATGCTGCACATCCTGAACCCTGAGGAGCTACATGTCCTCGAAGAGATCCCCACAGCTGAGGATAAGCTGGACCGACTTTTTGAGATCGCTGGAGTCAAGAGCCAGGAAGCCAGCCAGACACTGCTGGACTCTGTCTACAGCCACTTACCTGACCTGTTATAGTGGAGGAAAGAGAGAGAAAGTGCAGAAATGTTTAGAGCAAAGGGATGTGGTGCAGTTGAGATTTAGCTTGTGCTCATGTGTCAAACAGGTAGAGTTTGACTCATCAGGCCAATAATGTAACATTGATTCCAGCAGGTTATTTATCTTTTATCTGCTCCCTTTGATGAGTATGTTCAATCCTAACCACTACTTCATTCCTTTTCTGTGTAAATCCCCTCTGACATGACACATGACCACTAGTGATGGTAATGTGACTTAACCATCAAAGGCCTCAATGTCTAAAAAAGAGTTGAGTCAAAAAAGGTGTGAATTGTGTACAGACTCCACTCAAGTAGCACTTTATTTATCTGAAACGGCCAATGCCTTCTTGTTTAAAAGGACAATACTGGTGTTTTTTCTTGTTTGTCCCAGTCATTAAGGCTTTTGTTGCCTTTACTAATTTTTCAGTGTAAAATAATATTTATTATTAACACCACAGGAAATGGTAAATGATTGTGGTATATAAGCTATAACTCTAAACAACACTGGTATAATTGTTTGATGAAAGTTCTTGTAAACCAAATTGATTTTTTTCAGCAGGATTGGGCTGATCTGTAAGTCATGTGCCTAAACGTGTTCCTTTCTACAGCACCTCTTTCTTCTTTCTTTTCCATCTTGCTGCCTGAACCTGAGGAAAATATATATTTTTGGTAGCTTGTGACCACCAGCAGGCAGTAGCATTATTTGTTATTATAACTGCATCAATTAAAATGACTGAAGACTGAATTAATACAGTGCCTCATAAAGCAATTCATGGACCTTGAACTTTATTACATTCTGTCATGGTACAACCACAAACATGAAGTTCTTTCATTGGGAAATTAGGTTAAAGACAAAACACAAAGTAGGGTATAATTGTAAAGTGGAATTAAGAAGATAAAAATCTAAATCTGAAAAGGTGTGGTGTGCTGTTCTGTTATTCCCTCTTTGTTGTGATTACCCAAAATGAACTTTGGGCCCTATATGTTGTCAGATTTTTTAAAGTTAGTTAATGATAAGTTAGAGAAGAGTACTGCAGAAAAAAAGTCTGTCTTTCCAAAATCTCCCTTCACACTTACATGCAAAACACTATGTGTGGCCTCATTACCATGAACATATCATCCATATGGTGAAATATTGTGGTGACAGCACCATGCTGTGGGGGTGTTTTTTTTTTCCTACAAGGACAGGGAAGCTGGTCAAAGGTGGTGGGAACGTAAATCCTGGAGCCTGCTTGAAGTCACGCATATGTTAGTCTGGGGTCTTGAAGTCCTCTTTACAAATTAATCCAAATCCCAAAAATGACTATGAGAAAGGATACGCATTTTAGAAATGTAAGTAAGTTTTGCATAGTGGGTCGTCTTGAAAGTACATTTATGTATTAGAATGGCCTAGTGAAAGTCCAAACCTTAATCCAGTCCAAAATCTGTGGATAGACTTAAAATGTGATTTTTATGGACAATCTTCATCCAACCTGACAGAACCTGAAAGAACAGGCAGAAAGTGAAGTTTTTAGATGTGAAACACAAACATCTACAGGTAAATGAATACTAATGCATGCTACACTTTTCAGATTTTTAAATGTAAAAAAAAAAAAAAAAAAAAAAAGTCTGAAAGCCATTGTTATTTTCCTTGCAATTTATCTTTATTATAACTTTTTGCTGATCTGTCACATAAAATCCCAATAAAATGCATTCCAGCTTGTGGTTGTAAGTTGACGTTAAAAACGTTAAAAAGCTCAGGGGATATTAATACTTTAGCAAGACATTGTTTTAGTTCACCTGTCAATAGGATACATGGCTTTTTCTTGTTTTGTTTTGAATTTAGCTGGGACAGAAAAGTTGTAACTGCCCCAGCATCCTTAGTAAATCCTGACACATGGGAGCTTAGTGTAGCGTGGATAAAGTGTTGTTGATATATTTTGTAGTTTCCTGGTGGTATTAAGGAGTGCTGAATATTTTATTGCAGCAAAAATAATTCAAATCTAGTGAATTATTCAGTTATTTTCAAGATGTTTTATGTTGTTGATATTCAAATGTAATATTCATGCAGTAATGATCATTTATGTATGTGCTTTTCCCCCCATACTTTTACAATTATTAGTTATTGTAACATGTGTTTTTTTCTGTCCTTGGGCATTTATATGTTTTTGAACCCTACCATCCCCAACTGGTGTTACTTTACCGCGATGTAACATATTCATACTTACTACTTGAAGTCTGTAACTTGATCACAGAAATAAAGAGATTGCAATCCATTAATTGCTGTCATAGTAAACAGTTTCCAAAAGCGTATTGAACCATAGAAATCACCACCTGCATTTGTTCCAGAATCACCGTGGTGCTGTTGACTGCATCTGTGATCAGTGCTCTCCTTGTTGGTCCTGGAAATGTAGGTGTACGGCCTGGCCTTGGTAGGTTTACGGTTGTGCCATACTCTTTCCATTTGCAGATGATGGATTGCACGGTGCTCCGTGAGATGTTCAAAGTTTGGGAAATGTTTTTGTAGCCTCAGCCTGCTTTAAACTTTTCCACAACTTTCTCCATGACCTATCTGGTGTGTTCCTTGGACTTCATGATGCTGTTTGCACCCCAATATTCTCTTAACCAACCTCTGAGGTGTCACAGAGCAGCTTGATTTGTATGGAGATTAGATTACACACAAGTGGACTCTATTTAGTCATTAGTAAACGGCAGGTAACTTTTGGTTGCACTCAGAGAAAAGGGGGCTAAATGCTTTTGCGCACCACACTTTTCATTTTTTTTTTATTAGTAAAATATGTTTAGAGTCATGTTTAATTGTATTTCTACTTAAAAATTGTATACGACTTTGTGTTGGTCTTTCACATAAAATTCCAATAAAAAATATTTATGTTTCTGGTTGTATTGTGAGAAAATATGGAGAAGTTCAAGCGGTATGAATACTTTTGTAAATCACTATATGCAAAAAACATTTTTGTAGAAGTTATATACAGCAGCTTTAAACAAAATGTTTAACTGGCTATAGAGAGAATGCACAATGAGAAAATCAAGTATATAGATATAGGATAATATACAACAATTTACAGTTTTAGTTTGAAAGGTACATGAGCTTATAATTACTAAATATTACAGTCAGAAGTTGTTCTCACCAGAAAGAGTTCTCTTTCACTTCCAGTACTGGTAGCTCTACTGCTGCTCTAGGTGGTTTGAGAAGATTTCGAGTTAAATGTTGAACGCAGCAGCTCTCAGGTCCATTGGAGATCTCCCTAAAAAAGTAACCAAAAATTTAAAGACAATATTTGCACAGTACTGCCCTTGACAGAAGGGAAGATTAATGTGAAAAGAAGGGCTAATTATATTTTGAAAGAACTGTACATAGTATTGTTTTCTGAACAGCTTCAGAATCCAGTTTTTGGTTCAGGTCTTCCACTTCGTCTGCCATGGAGCCTGTAAGGACGAGCCCATCCAGTAAGTCCATCTCTTCAGCAGATGTAGTGGTAGTCAGTTGGGTCATAATGGCCTGCAGCATCCTATGCTTTTCAAAGGCCATCTCTTTGAGCTCCTCTAAGGCTTTGAAGATGTTAGACTGAAACGTGTAATCTGCAAAGAGTGATAACAAAAAATCCGTAATGTACCAAAACTGTAGGGTAAGCATTAATCATGTAGCGGATGAAGTAAATGATATAGACTGGGGGTCTTCATCCCTGGTCCTCAGGACCCACTGTGCTTCTTGTTTTAGATGCGTTTCTGCTCCAGTACACCTGAATTAAATGTAGGGTTAGGGTTAGGGTTAGAGTAGGGTTAGGGTTAGGGTTATAGGATGAAAACCAAAGCGAACAAATGTTCGCTTTGTTATAACTCCAAAACTATACGTGTCATCTGAACCAAACTTGGTACAGAGACTTTGGGGGACCCATAGAATATACCCACAAAGTTTGGTGGTCATGGCTTATTGCTTTGACATAGCTGCCATAGACTTCCATTCATTTTTGTTCAGAGTATAAGTCCAAGTAGGAAGGTGCTAGGGAGTTGGGAGTAGGTTCCCTGTGCTCAGGGGCTCCCTCTGAGTCCAACAGTACCTGACACGTCCATATCCAAAGACCTTTGGAAAAATGTTCAAAAAATGTTCTAAGTGTGGGGTGGGTGGAGCTTGATGTGGGACCTTTACCAGGGTGCGTTTTGGGCCATTCTGAGTTGACTGGAATGGGTCTTAGGGTTAGGGTTAGGGTTAGGGTTAGGGTTAGGGTTAGGGGTTAGGGTTAGGGGTTAGGGTTAGGGTTAGGTTATAGGATGAAAACCAAAGCGAACAAATGTTCGCTTTGTTATAACTCCAAAACTATACGTGTCATCTGAACCAAACTTGGTACAGAGACTATGGGGGACCCATAGAATATACCCACAAAGTTTGGTGGTCATGGCTTATTGCTTTGACATAGCTGCCATAGACTTCCATTCATTTTTGTTCAGAGTATAAGTCCAAGTAGGAAGGTGCTAGGGAGTTGGGAGTAGGTTCCCTGTGCTCAGGGGCTCCCTCTGAGTCCAACAGTACCTGACACGTCCATATCCAAAGAGCTTTGGAAAAATGTTCAAAAAATGTTCTAAGTGTGGGGTGGGTGGAGCTTCATGTGGGACCTTTACCAGGGTGCGTTTTGGGCCATTCTGAGTTGACTGGAATGGGTCTTAGGGTTAGGGTTAGGGTTAGGGTTAGGGTTAGGGTTAGGGTTAGGGGGTTAGGGTTAGGGTTAGGGTTAGGGTTAGGGTTAGGGTTGGGGTTAGGGTTAGGGGTTAGGGTTAGGGTTAGGGTTAGGGTTAGGGTAAGGGTTAGGGTTAGGGTTAGGTTATAGGATGAAAACCAAAGCGAACAAATGTTCGCTTTGTTATAACTCCAAAACTATACGTGTCATCTGAACCAAACTTGGTACAGAGACTATGGGGGACCCATAGAATATACCCACAAAGTTTGGTGGTCATGGCTTATTGCTTTGACATAGCTGCCATAGACTTCCATTCATTTTTGTTCAGAGTATAAGTCCAAGTAGGAAGGTGCTAGGGAGTTGGGAGTAGGTTCCCTGTGCTCAGGGGCTCCCTCTGAGTCCAACAGTACCTGACACGTCCATATCCAAAGACCTTTGGAAAAATGTTCAAAAAATGTTCTAAGTGTGGGGTGGGTGGAGCTTCATGTGGGACCTTTACCAGGGTGCGTTTTGCACCATTGTGAGTTGACTGGAATGGGTCTTGAGTGTAGTATAAGGTGGCAATATGAAGCTAAGTGTAATAATGTGGAGTGTGGTGGACTTGACTAAAGGTGCTCTCTGGCGCCCTCCTGTGGCCCTTAGGGTGTGCCTAAGGTTTGGCATCCCTAGGCCTTTTCCTTGGCATAGCTGCCATAGACTCCCATTCATTTTTGTTCAGAGTATAAGTCCAGGGAGGAAGATGCTAGGGACTTGGGAGTAGGTTGCCTGTGCTCAGGGGCTCCCCCTGAGTCCAACGATACCTGACATGTCCATATCTGAAGACCTTTGGAAAAATGTTCGAAAAAATGTTCAAAACATGGTGGGCGGAGTTAGTCATGTTACCTTACCAGAGCACGGGCGGGGTTAAAATTAATGGGAGCGGTGAAATGGGTGGAGTCAGATTGACATAAATGGGCGTGAGTGAAGACGGAGCGGGTGTGTCTTGGTGGATTGTGGGTGTGGCTAAATGTACGGAGGGGTGTGGTATAATGTGTGGTGGGCGTGATGAAGGGTGTCACGAAATGGGCGGTGGGTGTGGTCAAATTGGGCGTTGGTGTGTTTAGTGTTCTGGGCGTGGCTAAATGAATGTTTGGGGCGTGGGCAAATGTGGTTAGGGTTAGAGTGAAATTGGGATGGGCATAGCAATATAGGGTGTGGGTGTGTTCTAATGAGTGTGGTTCGGTGCTTATGCGCGTGTGAAAAGGGCCGTGGGTGTGGTTGCACAGTGCTCAATATGGAATATGCAAACATTTTACACACACACACACACACACACACACACACACACACATACATATATATATATATATATATATATATATATATATATATATATATATATATATATATATATATGTAAATCTGAGACCAGGTTTTTTGTAGTGCATTTTTATTTGTGTTTTGTAATGCATAGAAGCCTATCATTTGGACAGTAGGCTCGATTGTGTTCAGAAGTTCAACACATTCACATGTCAAAAGTTTGATAGTGTATGTATATATAGATATACAGTTACATGTAAATGTATATAGATTTAAATATAGTCACTGATATACAACCCACACTAAAATACAGTAACAGTTAAATACATTCTCACTTAAATACAGGCACAGTTAAATACATTCAGACTCAAGTACATATTTTTGAAAGTCTTTCACCTACTTCTTTTCAGACTATGTGATCATTAGGTCAGAATCATGGAGGACATAGATGTGTTGTTGAATGTCATTCGGGAGGATGTTGATGAGCTCATGGATGTTGGAGTACTGAATGCCATGACTCTGAATGATGCAATGGTTGAACACCAAATGCTCAAGGATTTTCTACATGCTGACTTGCATCTGAACTTTCACTCCACATACATCAGTAACCCAGAGAACTTGCTCAAAATGTCATATGACATTGATGGGTTGGTGTTTGAGATGAAGAATCTGACTGGACTA
This sequence comes from Anableps anableps, assembly GCA_014839685.1. Classification (NCBI taxonomy): domain Eukaryota; kingdom Metazoa; phylum Chordata; class Actinopteri; order Cyprinodontiformes; family Anablepidae; genus Anableps; species Anableps anableps. Next base: position 17,512 of record CM026086.1, on the reverse strand, counting down.
GTAAGTGAGCTCCACTACCTCTTGCTTCCAGTAATGCAAGTCAACATGTTGAAGGATTGTTACCACTTGATCAAGAAGCATATCGATCTCACAGCTTGTAGTCCATTGGGGATAAAAGCATTGCGTAACTCTGTTTGCCACACCTTGGCTTATGTGGATGGCGGATATCACCTCAGCATCATGTTCCTGCCTGCATGCCTGAAAGATCCTGACAGCAGGCTGTTCAAGAAAGAGCTTTACAAGGTGTATGCCTGTGAGATGTTTAACAACTTACGCTGGAAGTTCCAATGTCAGCTCAAGGGTGCAAGTGCGAAGGACAAATGCCGACCGACCTTACAAAAGCAGGTGTTGACTGATACAAGTGCTTTCAATGTGCTTCCACAGGATTCGTTCTATGTGTTTTCCTTGTTGGACAAGGCCTTGGACGAGCTGCAGGAGTGTTATTTCATGAGAGCAGCCTTGTATTTGACACGGTTTGGTCAAAAATTGAAGATGTCCATCGATGTCACAGACTTTGTGGACCCTTCTGCTGTGGCCTCAATGTCGATCCACGTTGCAACCACAGTGTCAGCCCGGAACCCAGATATACACACTCTGTTTTCTCGTTTTGGGCTGGAAGGTGTGGTAGGAGCAAGGGGATCCTTGTACTCCATTCTTGGTATGCATGAGGCCACCAACTTTCAAACGGAGTTGTCCCATTTGCCTGTCCAAGTCAGTGATGCACTGCAGCGGGTGTTGCAAGGTGCAGGAAAGCTCAACTTCCTCCAGCTGTATGTGGATTCACCACATGTCCACCTGAAAATGCCATTCAAGCACCCAGTAAGTGGCACAATTGTCACATGTGGTTTGTCTCATCCACAATTTCAGAAGGCACTGTTGTCCAGAGCATTAATGTACCTGAGACACATGGACGATCTTAAGGACAAGATGATCTGTCAGTTGAAACTGAGGGTTGAACAGGTGCGTCTGTTGACCGAAGACATTCCAGGTATGATCTTTCCTGAGCATTACTTCTCCAAAGCAGATATGATGGTGTTGTTGCGTGAAAATGCCATGATCATTCCATTCAAGGAGGGTGCGTGCAATCAGGGGCTGATGTCAGTTTTGCGTGACGTGGTGCATCATCTTGTTCAGGAGCTGTGGGTTCTGTACACAGGCAGTGTAGGGGTTGCCAAGTACGACGCTTGCTGGAAGGCTTTCCAGAACGAGCTTGCATTGGAAGAGCTGTTTTACGGCCATCCGTTGTCTCCTGCGGATTACGCTCTCAGTGTTAGCTTGGGTACCAATACCGTGAACCCAAACAGTATCACCCACACCCGAGGGTTCATAGGTCTGGCCGCCCATTCGTCGGCAAGTGGAGGTGAGAAGCCACCCCCGCTGGAACACTGGACAAGGGATCAGTTACAGAAGAGCCGTATCGAAAGGATCTTTCCTGTTTGTCAGACCATTGAAGCAGCGCCTTCTGTGATAGGGTCAGCCCTTGTCAGACTGTTGCTGTGTGACATATTCAAGAGGAACACAGAGATTCCATTCAGTGCTCTGAAATCTGACACACCGCCTGGAAGACTGGCAGGGTCACAGAAAGTGGAAGTCCTCAGTGAAGACTTGAGTGTGAAGAAGAGCTTTCCTGCACCAAATACCTTTGGAAGGGCCTGTGCTATTCTTGTGAATGCAGAGAAAGATGTGAAGGACTGCCTAGTCCAAGGCTTCAAAGCAGAGAAGTTGAAGTTCTTTCCATCCTTGAAGTTCCGAGACTTGAGAGGATCTCACAAAATCTATTGGAACGGAAAAGACTACGTAGTACTTGAAGTCGACGGCGCAACAACATCGCTGTCAAGGATTGCCAGTGCAACTCTGCAGGTTTGCACAGAGGTTGAGAGGAGGTCTCTTGCTTATTCTAGGAGTCTGGAAAAGTATAGAGAGCATGGCATGGTATGGATGGAGATGGTTTTGCACAGACTCCCTTCTTCAGTGAAAGGGTCACTTCAGTTGAAGGTCCTAACGTTTGTCAGTTCTGTGGCCATGATTATGAATGGGGACTATGTTGACTATAAGCACCTGCGTGAGCTGTTGGAAGAGATGTCAAAAGATCTCTCACAGTCTACACTTCAAAAATGGAGAGTCCTGTCAAACTTCACCCTTCCAAAAGTGTACAACTTCATCATCTGGAAGTTACATGAGGACATACCTTACCGTGTCCAAGGAAAGCCAAAGGGCGCCATCATCAAACCATCTACGCACAAGGATGAGGAACAGCCATATGAGGATGTGCAAGAAATCGAAGAGCAAGACAACCTTCAGCCAATGGCTCGTACTGAACCAATGACATTGCCGGCCAACACATCAAAGAGATGGAGTGAAGAGGAAATCGGAATGATCAACGTGGAAAAAAGTGTGAGAGATAAGGTCGCCTATGATGCGTACGTGAAGAAGTGCCATCAGAAGAAGGTACCTGTGCGTACGTTCATGTCATTTCGGCTAAAGAGGAAGCGAATTTTGGGAAGTTACAAGCTGTAGAGGAATGTAGGTGAAGATCCATTATGGAAAGAAAGTAAACATAAATAGGGTTAATTGATCATGTAAAGAAGGATTTTTGTGTGAAGTTAATATATTGAAGGGTTTTAATAAGATATCACAAGCAGTGTAGTTGTTGAAGATAAGGAAAGAAGTTGTTAAAGATAAGAAAGTAATAAGAAACAGGGTTGTAGGGGTTTTACAGCAGAAGGGAAAATGTTTTCAAAAATGTAGAGGGAAGGAAAAGGTAAAAAAACAAGAAAAAGAAGCAGAGAAAGTGAAATAATGGAAGAGTGGGCGTGGCCTAGTGTGGGTGTGGTGGGGTGGGGTGTGGGCGTGTTCAATGTGGGAGTGGATGTGATGAAAGGGTAGTTTTAAATCAGTATGTAGATATGCATTATACAGCAAAAAGTCAGTTTTGAATAAATGTACACCCATATAATATGTATTCACTATACATATAGTCATTTTTCATCAGACCTTCATCAATACAACATGTACTGAATAAATACACAGTCACAGATAGACAAATAGAGTTCATAACAGACAGAAATACACACACATTTATTTATCAAGCTGTATATATTTGCAAATACAGTCAGATTACAGTCATTTCTCATCAGACCTTCATCCATACAACATGCACTGAATAGACACACTCACACATAGACACAAATAGAGTTAGTAATAGACAGACATACACGCACATTTATTTATCAAGCATTATATATTTGCAAACACAGTAGGATCACAGTCATTTCTTATCAGATCTTCATCCATACAACATGCAGTGAATAAATAAGCACACTCACACATAGACATAAATAGAGTTCATAATATACAGACATACACGCACATTTATTTATCAAGCATCATACAGTTCCAAAAACATTGAATCAGAATCATTTCTCATCAGACCTTCATCCATACAACATGCACTGAATAGACACACTCACACATAGACACAAATAGAGTTAGTAATAGACAGACATACACGCACATTTATTTATCAAGCATTATATATTTGCAAACACAGTAGGATCACAGTCATTTCTTATCAGATCTTCATCCATACAACATGCAGTGAATAAATAAGCACACTCACACATAGACATAAATAGAGTTCATAATATACAGACATACACGCACATTTATTTATCAAGCATCATACAGTTCCAAAAACATTGAATCAGAATCATTTCTCATCAGACCTTCATCCATACAACATGCACTGAATAGACACACTCACACATAGACACAAATAGAGTTAGTAATAGACAGACATACACGCACATTTATTTATCAAGCATTATATATTTGCAAACACAGTAGGATCACAGTCATTTCTCATCAGACCTTCATCCATACAACATGCACTGAATAGACATACTCACACATAGACATAAATAGAGTTAGTAATAGACAGATATACACGCACATTCATTTGTCAAGCTGTATATATTTACAAACACAGTTGGATCACAGTCATTTGGAGTGAGTTGTTCGAAGTGAAAGGTTGTCATCTCAGTCAGTCAGTGTTGCCAGGATAGAGGAAGAATATGGAGGAAATGAATGACCTCCTTGATGTTGGACAGCTGAATGCCTGTACTTTGAGTGATGCTGTGGAGGAATGTAAGTCCATCGAGGAGTTCTTATGGGCTGATAAAAATATGAGTTTTCACTCAACCTACATCAGCAATCCTGAAGAGCTTTTTACCTTGAACTGCGATCTTGATGGGGTGGTGATTGAGCTAAATCGCCTGACGGGAATAGTAGGGGGGCTGCACCACATTTTGCTTCCCCCAATGTATCCTGCCACCCTGAAGCCTGGCTACCACTATATTAAGAAGCATGTGGATCTCTCCGAGTGTAACCCAGATGGGTTAAAGGTGTTGCGCAACGTTGTTTGCCATACGCTGGGCTACATAGATGGAGGCTACCATCTCAGTCTGATGTTTTTTCCAAAAAGTTTGAAAGAGCCAGACAAAAGGCTGTGGAAAAAAGACATGTACACCCTCTGTGCCTGTGAGATGGCCAAGAACATCAGATGGAAGTTTCAGCAGATGCTGAAAAAAGCTGATCCGGCGGACAAATGCCGACCATCCTTGCAAAAACAAGTGTTGAGTGAAACAAACAGTTTCCACGTGCTGGCACAGGACTCATTCTTTGTCCACTCTCTGCTTGATAAGGCAATAGAGGAGGTCAGCGATTGCTGTATCATGAAGCCAGTGCTCTTCGTCTTACGGTTTGGCCAAAAGATGAGGGAGACATTCAACTTGAGCAATATCCTGGATCCTTCTTCTGTGACAGCCATGTCAGTCCATGTGGCGTGCACTCTGTCAGCCAGTGATCCTGACATGCATTGTTTATTTTCCCGTTTTGGGCTCTCCGAGTTGGTGTGCTCCAGAGGGAACCTGTATTCTGTCCTTGGGATACATGAGGCGACTAACTATCAGACAGAGCTCAATGTTTTCCCAGTGAGAGTGGGCAAGGAACTTCAGGAGGTGCTGGTTGGTGAAGGGAAGGTGACATTCTTCCAGTTCTATGTGGATTCCCCCCATGTCCACTTGACTGTACCTTTCAAGCATCCTGTCAGCGGTGCAATCGTGACTGCGAGGTTGTCACACCCCCAGTTCCAGAAGTCCATCCTCTCCAGGGCAAGTATGTACCTCCGGCACATGGAGGATCTGAAGGACAAGTTTGACCTTCAGCTCAGCATGAGGATCGAGCAGGTGAAGCGCTTTGAAGGAGAGATTCCTAGTGAAATTGATCCATCCTCATACTTTTCGGAAGACGGGTTGATGACGCTGTTGCGTGAACAGGCCCTTGTCATTCCTTTCAAGGAGTCTCTTGTCCCTCATGGCCTTGTGAAGACCCTCAGGAGAATCATGGAGCTTCTTTTGAAGGATCTTGACACTTTGTTCACCCACTTTGAAGGGGTTCCAAGGTATGATGCCTGTTGGAAGGCCTTCCAGATCGAACTCGCTCTGGAAGAGCTGTTCTTTGGTCACCCCTTGTCCAGTGCTGATTTGGATCTCAGCGTGAGCTTGGGGACCAACACAGTGAATCCTGAGAGTCTGACTCACACCCGAGGGTTTATTGGGTTGTCACCTTTCATGTCAGGTAGTGCTGGAGAAGTACCTCCGCCTCTGGAACACTGGAGCCGGGATCATGTACAGAAGATGCGACTTGAAAGGATCTTTCCAGTGTGTCAAACATTTGAGGCGTCACCTGCTGTGACGGGCTCAGCCCTCCTGAAGTTGTTGCTTTCGGACATTTACAAGAGTAATACCGAAATACCGATGAGTGGTCTGTGTTCCAATGAGCCACCTGGCAGATTTGCGGGTAGTCAGAAAATCGAAGTGCTGTGCGATGACCTGAGCACCAAAAACAGCTTTCCGGCACCATACACCTTTGGAAGAGCCCGTGATCTGTTGGTACAAGCAGGTAGAGATGTGAAACAGTGCCTGGTCCAAGGGTTCATGGTGGAGAAGTTCAGGTTTTTCCCCTTAATCAGGTTCCGTGACCTGAAAGAGACACGCCGCCTCTACTGGAACAAGAAGGACTATGTTGCACTTGAAGTAGAGGGTGAAACAACAGCGTTGTCTGTAGTTCTGACTGCAACTCTTGAAGTCTGTACCGAGTTGGAAAGGAGGTCTTTGGTGTACTGTCGAACCCTGGGAAAGTACAGGGAAATCGGTATGGTATGGATGGAGAAGTTGCTTCCAAGACTTCCTGTGGCCTTGGTCGGGAGTGTCCACTTGAACGTGATAACGTTTGTGAGTTGTGTGGCCATGATCATGAACGGAGAGTATGTGGACTACAAGCACTTGAAGACTCTGCTGGAAGAAATGGGTCGTCACGTGTCACAGGCAGCATTGCAACAGTGGGGAGTGTTGTCAAAGTCCAGGTTGACCAAGATCTCCAACTTTGTAGTCTGGAAAGTGTATGAGGACATTCCCTACCAGGTGCAAGCCAAGCCAAAAGTTGCCCCAGTTTTGAAAGAACTTGAAAGGTTTGAAGAACCACCATTTGAGGATGTGCAAGCAGTGGATGATGAGGATGATGTTGAGCCAATGAGGTCAGCAGCAAGGGCTCTTCCTGCGAACATCAAGAAGAAATGGACAGAGGAAGAAGAAGCTCTTGTGTCAACAGACAGCCATGTGACATTGAAGGATGCATACTGTCAGTATGTCATCCAATGTCATGAGAAGAACATACCCATCCGAGCTGTCAACGGATTCGAACAGAAGAGAATCCAACTTATGGAGAAGTATTGAGACTTTTAATGGTGTTTACAATGTTCCAGTGTGTGACGTTTGAAATGTTGAAGTTGTTTGTGTTAAATAGTAAGAAATGTTGAAAATAAGGTCAAGCAAAAAAGAAGTAGCAGGGTAAATATGGAAAATGAAGAGACAAGAAAGAGAAATTTACAGAAGTTGTGGCCAAATATGTTAAAAAGTATTGTGGAAGTGAAACATAACTGTTAATTTTGAGAATTTTGGTTAAAGACATCTTAGTGAAAGATGTTTGAAAATAATGTTTTTGTGAAATGGCAGTGTATGTGAAAGTTCAAGAAGTTGCAGAAGCCTTCCAAAAAGATGTGTAAAAAAAAAAAAAAGTGACAGTAAAATAGATGTTCTGAAGAATTTGTGAAAGAAAAGGTTCCAGACATGTTAGTGAAAGATGTTTGAAGAAAGACGAAGTAAAACGTTAGTGTTCAGTTCAAAGTTGCACAAGAAAAATTTTCAGGAGTTACAGAGAGAATTTAGAAAAAAGTGTAGTGTAAGGAGAAGAGTTTGTGGGAGGTTATCCATAGAGAATCCCAGAGTTTGTTTAAAAAAAAAAAAAAAAAAACAAATAAAAAAAAAAAAAAATAGAAAATGATATAAAAAAAAAATAAAAATTAAAAAAAAAAAAAAACAAAAACAAAAAAAAAAAAAAAAAAAAAAAAAAAACAAAAAACAAAAAAAAAAAAAAAAAAAAAAATAAAAATAAAAATAAAAAAAAAAATAAATAAAAAAACAACAATCCCCCACATGGACTCTGCCTTGTCGTGGCGTGGGGGCTTAGGTGCTGTAAAGGCACAACAAAAGAGTCCAAAAAAAAGGGTTAGGGTTAGGGTTAGGGTTAGGGTTAGGGTTAGGGTTAGGGTTAGGGTTAGGGTTAGGGTTAGGGGTTAGGGTTAGGGTTAGGGTTAGGGTTAGGGTTAGGGTAAGGGTTAGGGTAGGGTAGGGTTAGGGTAAGGGTTAGGGTTAGGGTTAGGGTTAGGTTATAGGATGAAAACCAAAGCGAACAAATGTTCGCTTTGTTATAACTCCAAAACTATACGTGTCATCTGAACCAAACTTGGTACAGAGACTATGGGGGACCCATAGAATATACCCACAAAGTTTGGTGGTCATGGCTTATTGCTTTGACATAGCTGCCATAGACTTCCATTCATTTTTGTTCAGAGTATAAGTCCAAGTAGGAAGGTGCTAGGGAGTTGGGAGTAGGTTCCCTGTGCTCAGGGGCTCCCTCTGAGTCCAACAGTACCTGACACGTCCATATCCAAAGACCTTTGGAAAAATGTTCAAAAAATGTTCTAAGTGTGGGGTGGGTGGAGCTTCATGTGGGACCTTTACCAGGGTGCGTTTTGCACCATTGTGAGTTGACTGGAATGGGTCTTGAGTGTAGTATAAGGTGGCAATATGAAGCTAAGTGTAATAATGTGGAGTGTGGTGGACTTGACTAAAGGTGCTCTCTGGCGCCCTCCTGTGGCCCTTAGGGTGTGCCTAAGGTTTGGCATCCCTAGGCCTTTTCCTTGGCATAGCTGCCATAGACTCCCATTCATTTTTGTTCAGAGTATAAGTCCAGGGAGGAAGATGCTAGGGACTTGGGAGTAGGTTGCCTGTGCTCAGGGGCTCCCCCTGAGTCCAACGATACCTGACATGTCCATATCTGAAGACCTTTGGAAAAATGTTCGAAAAAATGTTCAAAACATGGTGGGCGGAGTTAGTCATGTTACCTTACCAGAGCACGGGCGGGGTTAAAATTAATGGGAGCGGTGAAATGGGTGGAGTCAGATTGACATAAATGGGCGTGAGTGAAGACGGAGCGGGTGTGTCTTGGTGGATTGTGGGTGTGGCTAAATGTACGGAGGGGTGTGGTATAATGTGTGGTGGGCGTGATGAAGGGTGTCACGAAATGGGCGGTGGGTGTGGTCAAATTGGGCGTTGGTGTGTTTAGTGTTCTGGGCGTGGCTAAATGAATGTTTGGGGCGTGGGCAAATGTGGTTAGGGTTAGAGTGAAATTGGGATGGGCATAGCAATATAGGGTGTGGGTGTGTTCTAATGAGTGTGGTTCGGTGCTTATGCGCGTGTGAAAAGGGCCGTGGGTGTGGTTGCACAGTGCTCAATATGGAATATGCAAACATTTTACACACACACACACACACACACACACACACACACACATACATATATATATATATATATATATATATATATATATATATATATATATATATATATATGTAAATCTGAGACCAGGTTTTTTGTAGTGCATTTTTATTTGTGTTTTGTAATGCATAGAAGCCTATCATTTGGACAGTAGGCTCGATTGTGTTCAGAAGTTCAACACATTCACATGTCAAAAGTTTGATAGTGTATGTATATATAGATATACAGTTACATGTAAATGTATATAGATTTAAATATAGTCACTGATATACAACCCACACTAAAATACAGTAACAGTTAAATACATTCTCACTTAAATACAGGCACAGTTAAATACATTCAGACTCAAGTACATATTTTTGAAAGTCTTTCACCTACTTCTTTTCAGACTATGTGATCATTAGGTCAGAATCATGGAGGACATAGATGTGTTGTTGAATGTCATTCGGGAGGATGTTGATGAGCTCATGGATGTTGGAGTACTGAATGCCATGACTCTGAATGATGCAATGGTTGAACACCAAATGCTCAAGGATTTTCTACATGCTGACTTGCATCTGAACTTTCACTCCACATACATCAGTAACCCAGAGAACTTGCTCAAAATGTCATATGACATTGATGGGTTGGTGTTTGAGATGAAGAATCTGACTGGACTAGTAAGTGAGCTCCACTACCTCTTGCTTCCAGTAATGCAAGTCAACATGTTGAAGGATTGTTACCACTTGATCAAGAAGCATATCGATCTCACAGCTTGTAGTCCATTGGGGATAAAAGCATTGCGTAACTCTGTTTGCCACACCTTGGCTTATGTGGATGGCGGATATCACCTCAGCATCATGTTCCTGCCTGCATGCCTGAAAGATCCTGACAGCAGGCTGTTCAAGAAAGAGCTTTACAAGGTGTATGCCTGTGAGATGTTTAACAACTTACGCTGGAAGTTCCAATGTCAGCTCAAGGGTGCAAGTGCGAAGGACAAATGCCGACCGACCTTACAAAAGCAGGTGTTGACTGATACAAGTGCTTTCAATGTGCTTCCACAGGATTCGTTCTATGTGTTTTCCTTGTTGGACAAGGCCTTGGACGAGCTGCAGGAGTGTTATTTCATGAGAGCAGCCTTGTATTTGACACGGTTTGGTCAAAAATTGAAGATGTCCATCGATGTCACAGACTTTGTGGACCCTTCTGCTGTGGCCTCAATGTCGATCCACGTTGCAACCACAGTGTCAGCCCGGAACCCAGATATACACACTCTGTTTTCTCGTTTTGGGCTGGAAGGTGTGGTAGGAGCAAGGGGATCCTTGTACTCCATTCTTGGTATGCATGAGGCCACCAACTTTCAAACGGAGTTGTCCCATTTGCCTGTCCAAGTCAGTGATGCACTGCAGCGGGTGTTGCAAGGTGCAGGAAAGCTCAACTTCCTCCAGCTGTATGTGGATTCACCACATGTCCACCTGAAAATGCCATTCAAGCACCCAGTAAGTGGCACAATTGTCACATGTGGTTTGTCTCATCCACAATTTCAGAAGGCACTGTTGTCCAGAGCATTAATGTACCTGAGACACATGGACGATCTTAAGGACAAGATGATCTGTCAGTTGAAACTGAGGGTTGAACAGGTGCGTCTGTTGACCGAAGACATTCCAGGTATGATCTTTCCTGAGCATTACTTCTCCAAAGCAGATATGATGGTGTTGTTGCGTGAAAATGCCATGATCATTCCATTCAAGGAGGGTGCGTGCAATCAGGGGCTGATGTCAGTTTTGCGTGACGTGGTGCATCATCTTGTTCAGGAGCTGTGGGTTCTGTACACAGGCAGTGTAGGGGTTGCCAAGTACGACGCTTGCTGGAAGGCTTTCCAGAACGAGCTTGCATTGGAAGAGCTGTTTTACGGCCATCCGTTGTCTCCTGCGGATTACGCTCTCAGTGTTAGCTTGGGTACCAATACCGTGAACCCAAACAGTATCACCCACACCCGAGGGTTCATAGGTCTGGCCGCCCATTCGTCGGCAAGTGGAGGTGAGAAGCCACCCCCGCTGGAACACTGGACAAGGGATCAGTTACAGAAGAGCCGTATCGAAAGGATCTTTCCTGTTTGTCAGACCATTGAAGCAGCGCCTTCTGTGATAGGGTCAGCCCTTGTCAGACTGTTGCTGTGTGACATATTCAAGAGGAACACAGAGATTCCATTCAGTGCTCTGAAATCTGACACACCGCCTGGAAGACTGGCAGGGTCACAGAAAGTGGAAGTCCTCAGTGAAGACTTGAGTGTGAAGAAGAGCTTTCCTGCACCAAATACCTTTGGAAGGGCCTGTGCTATTCTTGTGAATGCAGAGAAAGATGTGAAGGACTGCCTAGTCCAAGGCTTCAAAGCAGAGAAGTTGAAGTTCTTTCCATCCTTGAAGTTCCGAGACTTGAGAGGATCTCACAAAATCTATTGGAACGGAAAAGACTACGTAGTACTTGAAGTCGACGGCGCAACAACATCGCTGTCAAGGATTGCCAGTGCAACTCTGCAGGTTTGCACAGAGGTTGAGAGGAGGTCTCTTGCTTATTCTAGGAGTCTGGAAAAGTATAGAGAGCATGGCATGGTATGGATGGAGATGGTTTTGCACAGACTCCCTTCTTCAGTGAAAGGGTCACTTCAGTTGAAGGTCCTAACGTTTGTCAGTTCTGTGGCCATGATTATGAATGGGGACTATGTTGACTATAAGCACCTGCGTGAGCTGTTGGAAGAGATGTCAAAAGATCTCTCACAGTCTACACTTCAAAAATGGAGAGTCCTGTCAAACTTCACCCTTCCAAAAGTGTACAACTTCATCATCTGGAAGTTACATGAGGACATACCTTACCGTGTCCAAGGAAAGCCAAAGGGCGCCATCATCAAACCATCTACGCACAAGGATGAGGAACAGCCATATGAGGATGTGCAAGAAATCGAAGAGCAAGACAACCTTCAGCCAATGGCTCGTACTGAACCAATGACATTGCCGGCCAACACATCAAAGAGATGGAGTGAAGAGGAAATCGGAATGATCAACGTGGAAAAAAGTGTGAGAGATAAGGTCGCCTATGATGCGTACGTGAAGAAGTGCCATCAGAAGAAGGTACCTGTGCGTACGTTCATGTCATTTCGGCTAAAGAGGAAGCGAATTTTGGGAAGTTACAAGCTGTAGAGGAATGTAGGTGAAGATCCATTATGGAAAGAAAGTAAACATAAATAGGGTTAATTGATCATGTAAAGAAGGATTTTTGTGTGAAGTTAATATATTGAAGGGTTTTAATAAGATATCACAAGCAGTGTAGTTGTTGAAGATAAGGAAAGAAGTTGTTAAAGATAAGAAAGTAATAAGAAACAGGGTTGTAGGGGTTTTACAGCAGAAGGGAAAATGTTTTCAAAAATGTAGAGGGAAGGAAAAGGTAAAAAAACAAGAAAAAGAAGCAGAGAAAGTGAAATAATGGAAGAGTGGGCGTGGCCTAGTGTGGGTGTGGTGGGGTGGGGTGTGGGCGTGTTCAATGTGGGAGTGGATGTGATGAAAGGGTAGTTTTAAATCAGTATGTAGATATGCATTATACAGCAAAAAGTCAGTTTTGAATAAATGTACACCCATATAATATGTATTCACTATACATATAGTCATTTTTCATCAGACCTTCATCAATACAACATGTACTGAATAAATACACAGTCACAGATAGACAAATAGAGTTCATAACAGACAGAAATACACACACATTTATTTATCAAGCTGTATATATTTGCAAATACAGTCAGATTACAGTCATTTCTCATCAGACCTTCATCCATACAACATGCACTGAATAGACACACTCACACATAGACACAAATAGAGTTAGTAATAGACAGACATACACGCACATTTATTTATCAAGCATTATATATTTGCAAACACAGTAGGATCACAGTCATTTCTTATCAGATCTTCATCCATACAACATGCAGTGAATAAATAAGCACACTCACACATAGACATAAATAGAGTTCATAATATACAGACATACACGCACATTTATTTATCAAGCATCATACAGTTCCAAAAACATTGAATCAGAATCATTTCTCATCAGACCTTCATCCATACAACATGCACTGAATAGACACACTCACACATAGACACAAATAGAGTTAGTAATAGACAGACATACACGCACATTTATTTATCAAGCATTATATATTTGCAAACACAGTAGGATCACAGTCATTTCTTATCAGATCTTCATCCATACAACATGCAGTGAATAAATAAGCACACTCACACATAGACATAAATAGAGTTCATAATATACAGACATACACGCACATTTATTTATCAAGCATCATACAGTTCCAAAAACATTGAATCAGAATCATTTCTCATCAGACCTTCATCCATACAACATGCACTGAATAGACACACTCACACATAGACACAAATAGAGTTAGTAATAGACAGACATACACGCACATTTATTTATCAAGCATTATATATTTGCAAACACAGTAGGATCACAGTCATTTCTCATCAGACCTTCATCCATACAACATGCACTGAATAGACATACTCACACATAGACATAAATAGAGTTAGTAATAGACAGATATACACGCACATTCATTTGTCAAGCTGTATATATTTACAAACACAGTTGGATCACAGTCATTTGGAGTGAGTTGTTCGAAGTGAAAGGTTGTCATCTCAGTCAGTCAGTGTTGCCAGGATAGAGGAAGAATATGGAGGAAATGAATGACCTCCTTGATGTTGGACAGCTGAATGCCTGTACTTTGAGTGATGCTGTGGAGGAATGTAAGTCCATCGAGGAGTTCTTATGGGCTGATAAAAATATGAGTTTTCACTCAACCTACATCAGCAATCCTGAAGAGCTTTTTACCTTGAACTGCGATCTTGATGGGGTGGTGATTGAGCTAAATCGCCTGACGGGAATAGTAGGGGGGCTGCACCACATTTTGCTTCCCCCAATGTATCCTGCCACCCTGAAGCCTGGCTACCACTATATTAAGAAGCATGTGGATCTCTCCGAGTGTAACCCAGATGGGTTAAAGGTGTTGCGCAACGTTGTTTGCCATACGCTGGGCTACATAGATGGAGGCTACCATCTCAGTCTGATGTTTTTTCCAAAAAGTTTGAAAGAGCCAGACAAAAGGCTGTGGAAAAAAGACATGTACACCCTCTGTGCCTGTGAGATGGCCAAGAACATCAGATGGAAGTTTCAGCAGATGCTGAAAAAAGCTGATCCGGCGGACAAATGCCGACCATCCTTGCAAAAACAAGTGTTGAGTGAAACAAACAGTTTCCACGTGCTGGCACAGGACTCATTCTTTGTCCACTCTCTGCTTGATAAGGCAATAGAGGAGGTCAGCGATTGCTGTATCATGAAGCCAGTGCTCTTCGTCTTACGGTTTGGCCAAAAGATGAGGGAGACATTCAACTTGAGCAATATCCTGGATCCTTCTTCTGTGACAGCCATGTCAGTCCATGTGGCGTGCACTCTGTCAGCCAGTGATCCTGACATGCATTGTTTATTTTCCCGTTTTGGGCTCTCCGAGTTGGTGTGCTCCAGAGGGAACCTGTATTCTGTCCTTGGGATACATGAGGCGACTAACTATCAGACAGAGCTCAATGTTTTCCCAGTGAGAGTGGGCAAGGAACTTCAGGAGGTGCTGGTTGGTGAAGGGAAGGTGACATTCTTCCAGTTCTATGTGGATTCCCCCCATGTCCACTTGACTGTACCTTTCAAGCATCCTGTCAGCGGTGCAATCGTGACTGCGAGGTTGTCACACCCCCAGTTCCAGAAGTCCATCCTCTCCAGGGCAAGTATGTACCTCCGGCACATGGAGGATCTGAAGGACAAGTTTGACCTTCAGCTCAGCATGAGGATCGAGCAGGTGAAGCGCTTTGAAGGAGAGATTCCTAGTGAAATTGATCCATCCTCATACTTTTCGGAAGACGGGTTGATGACGCTGTTGCGTGAACAGGCCCTTGTCATTCCTTTCAAGGAGTCTCTTGTCCCTCATGGCCTTGTGAAGACCCTCAGGAGAATCATGGAGCTTCTTTTGAAGGATCTTGACACTTTGTTCACCCACTTTGAAGGGGTTCCAAGGTATGATGCCTGTTGGAAGGCCTTCCAGATCGAACTCGCTCTGGAAGAGCTGTTCTTTGGTCACCCCTTGTCCAGTGCTGATTTGGATCTCAGCGTGAGCTTGGGGACCAACACAGTGAATCCTGAGAGTCTGACTCACACCCGAGGGTTTATTGGGTTGTCACCTTTCATGTCAGGTAGTGCTGGAGAAGTACCTCCGCCTCTGGAACACTGGAGCCGGGATCATGTACAGAAGATGCGACTTGAAAGGATCTTTCCAGTGTGTCAAACATTTGAGGCGTCACCTGCTGTGACGGGCTCAGCCCTCCTGAAGTTGTTGCTTTCGGACATTTACAAGAGTAATACCGAAATACCGATGAGTGGTCTGTGTTCCAATGAGCCACCTGGCAGATTTGCGGGTAGTCAGAAAATCGAAGTGCTGTGCGATGACCTGAGCACCAAAAACAGCTTTCCGGCACCATACACCTTTGGAAGAGCCCGTGATCTGTTGGTACAAGCAGGTAGAGATGTGAAACAGTGCCTGGTCCAAGGGTTCATGGTGGAGAAGTTCAGGTTTTTCCCCTTAATCAGGTTCCGTGACCTGAAAGAGACACGCCGCCTCTACTGGAACAAGAAGGACTATGTTGCACTTGAAGTAGAGGGTGAAACAACAGCGTTGTCTGTAGTTCTGACTGCAACTCTTGAAGTCTGTACCGAGTTGGAAAGGAGGTCTTTGGTGTACTGTCGAACCCTGGGAAAGTACAGGGAAATCGGTATGGTATGGATGGAGAAGTTGCTTCCAAGACTTCCTGTGGCCTTGGTCGGGAGTGTCCACTTGAACGTGATAACGTTTGTGAGTTGTGTGGCCATGATCATGAACGGAGAGTATGTGGACTACAAGCACTTGAAGACTCTGCTGGAAGAAATGGGTCGTCACGTGTCACAGGCAGCATTGCAACAGTGGGGAGTGTTGTCAAAGTCCAGGTTGACCAAGATCTCCAACTTTGTAGTCTGGAAAGTGTATGAGGACATTCCCTACCAGGTGCAAGCCAAGCCAAAAGTTGCCCCAGTTTTGAAAGAACTTGAAAGGTTTGAAGAACCACCATTTGAGGATGTGCAAGCAGTGGATGATGAGGATGATGTTGAGCCAATGAGGTCAGCAGCAAGGGCTCTTCCTGCGAACATCAAGAAGAAATGGACAGAGGAAGAAGAAGCTCTTGTGTCAACAGACAGCCATGTGACATTGAAGGATGCATACTGTCAGTATGTCATCCAATGTCATGAGAAGAACATACCCATCCGAGCTGTCAACGGATTCGAACAGAAGAGAATCCAACTTATGGAGAAGTATTGAGACTTTTAATGGTGTTTACAATGTTCCAGTGTGTGACGTTTGAAATGTTGAAGTTGTTTGTGTTAAATAGTAAGAAATGTTGAAAATAAGGTCAAGCAAAAAAGAAGTAGCAGGGTAAATATGGAAAATGAAGAGACAAGAAAGAGAAATTTACAGAAGTTGTGGCCAAATATGTTAAAAAGTATTGTGGAAGTGAAACATAACTGTTAATTTTGAGAATTTTGGTTAAAGACATCTTAGTGAAAGATGTTTGAAAATAATGTTTTTGTGAAATGGCAGTGTATGTGAAAGTTCAAGAAGTTGCAGAAGCCTTCCAAAAAGATGTGTAAAAAAAAAAAAAGTGACAGTAAAATAGATGTTCTGAAGAATTTGTGAAAGAAAAGGTTCCAGACATGTTAGTGAAAGATGTTTGAAGAAAGACGAAGTAAAACGTTAGTGTTCAGTTCAAAGTTGCACAAGAAAAATTTTCAGGAGTTACAGAGAGAATTTAGAAAAAAGTGTAGTGTAAGGAGAAGAGTTTGTGGGAGGTTATCCATAGAGAATCCCAGAGTTTGTTTAAAAAAAAAAAAAAAAAAACAAATAAAAAAAAAAAAAATAGAAAATGATATAAAAAAAAAATAAAATTAAAAAAAAAAAAAAACAAAAAACAAAAAAAAAAAAAAAAAAAAAAAAACAAAAAACAAAAAAAAAAAAAAAAAAAAAAAATAAAAATAAAAATAAAAAAAAAAAAAAAAAAAAAAAAAAATCCCCCACATGGACTCTGCCTTGTCGTGGCGTGGGGGCTTAGGTGCTGTAAAGGCACAACAAAAGAGTCCAAAAAAAGGGTAGGTTAGGGTTAGGGTTAGGGTTAGGGTTAGGGTTAGGGTTAGGGTTAGGGTTAGGGTTAGGGTTAGGGTTAGGGTTAGGGTTAGGGTTAGGGTTAGGGTTAGGGTTAGGGTTAGGGTTAGGGTTAGGGTTAGGGTTAGGGTAAGGGTTAGGGTTAGGGTTAGGGTTAGGGTTAGGGGTTAGGGTTAGGGTTAGGGTTAGGGTTAGGGTTAGGGTTAGGGTTAGGGTTAGGGTTAGGGTTAGGGTTAGGGTTAGGGTTAGGGTTAGGGTTAGGTTA